>VDFB02373689.1:0-34053 GCA_007258455.2 Sequoia sempervirens
GAGAGATATATTTATTACCTTAAATTTGATGGAATAGACTATACATTCTTGAAGACAAAGATGGAAGTATATCCTAGTAACTCATGGATTTGAAATTGAAAAAGTAATAAATAATCAATATGTTGCACCTACGAATGGTCTAAGCACAAGTGATGAGATCAAGGCACATGAAATAAATGGAAGGGTAATATTTATTAGATAAACATTCTTTTAAATTCTGAATTGGTTAAAGTTTGTGAATCTTAAGACTACTAAAGATGTTTGGGACCAAGCTTGAAAGTATTTATGAAGGAGATGACAAAGGTCAAACAAGAAAATTTGCAGAATCACGAGAAGCCTAATTTGAGAGAATGTTAATTTCTGAAGATGAAACAATTTCAATGTACATGTAGAGAGTTGATGAACTACTAAGTGCTATGGGAGGTCTTGGTGCACAAGTCAAAGAACCTAGGGTGGTCAAGAAAGTTCTTAGAACTCTTCCTGATTCATATAGTGAAAAGTTATTTGTTATTGTGGAAGCTAAAAATTTTAATACTTATTCTAGAGATCATTTGATTGGTACACTAACTTCATTTGAAATGAAAAAGCTTGGTTTGAAAAATGGTACAAAAGTGGAGACTAGTTTTAAGGCCAGAAAACCAGAAAAGATTTAAGATTCATATGGAGATGATCTTGGTGATGTGGAATCTAACTTTGTAAGAAGGATGAAAAAGGGAATTGGTGAGTACAAAGGTAAACTAACTTTCAAATTCTTTATTTGTGGAAACCTAGGTCATTATTCTTCAAGATGTCTAAATGGAGTTGTGAACAATAAGAGTAAGGAGAATAAAGGAAAGATGATTAAAAGAAGTTACTATTTCAAAGAAGATGTTGGTATTTCTAATGATGAATCTAATTATGGAGAATTTTATGATAATGAGTCCTTTTTCTTAGCTATAAGAGAAGAATCTAGTTCTGCTAACTCTAAAAATTGTGTGAAGGAAATTGTTCTAGAAAAGAAGGATAAGATTGAAGGTACTTTGGTATTTGCTTTTCATGTTAAAGAGGATAAGAATTACTTGGTTGTTGATAGTGGTTGCTCTAATCGCATGACCAGAGATAAGAGTAGGTTTGTTAATCTTGAAAATTATGATAGTGGATTAGTTAAATTTGGAGATGATTCAAGAGTTAAGATTTTTGGAATAGGTTCAATCAGTTTTGACGTCAAGCAATACTGAAGATGTTTACTATGTTAAGAATTTAAGGAAGAATCTTTTGAGTGTTGGAAAAATGTGTAGAAAAGGATATAATCTTGTGTTCAAGTATGAAGCATGTGAAATTAGAAAAGGTTTTGGAACTATTATTGTTGTTGGTAAGAGGATAGATGGAAACATCTATCAGCATAAGGGTGTTGATGGTCATTTTTTTATGTCTCAGATTAATGATAGTTGGTTATGGCATCGGAGGATGTGTCACCTGAACTAAATTAATTTGGTGAGAATCAGTTTAGTTCATGTGGTGAGAGATTTACCAATAATTACAAAGCCTATCAATGCTACTTGTAAGAATTGTCAGCTTTGAAAATGAGTAAGGAGTAGTTTCAAAGGAAAGGAACAATTTGCTACTAGACTACTAGAATTAATGCATACAGATATTTGTGGTCCTACAAGGGTGAGAATTCTTCAAGGTGATAGGTATTTTATGCTTTTGATTGATGAATATTCTAGAATGACATGGGTTACTTTTCTTAGAGAAAAATCTAATGCATTAGATAAACTCAAGAAATTTAAAGTTATGGTTGAGAATGAGATGAATGTGAAAATAAAATGTTTAAGGTTTGAAAAAGGTGGATAATTCACCTCCAATGAGTTTAACATGTTTTTTGAAGTTCGTGGAATAAAGTGGCACTTATCTACCACTAGAAATCCTCAGCAGAATGGAGTGCTTGAAAGGAAAAACTAGACTATTCAAGAAGCTGCTAAACTATGATGAAAGAAGAAAATCTATTAGAAGTCTACTGGAGTCAAGAAATTCATATTTTTGTTTACATTCTTAGTAGAGTTCAACATAAAGCTAACAGCACAAAGATTCCCTATGAGATATGGTATGGAAGAATTTTTACAGTCAAGTAATTTAGAGTTTTTGGAAGCAAATGTTACATCAACAGAGATGAAGAAAGCTTAGGAAAGTTTGATGTAAGGTTTTATGAAGGTATCTTCCTTGGACATTATACTAAAATCAAAGCTTACAGATGTTACAACAAAAGACTGAGAAAGATTGTTGAAAGTACAAATATTAAATTTGATGAAAATTTGCAAAGTTCAATTGTAGTAGATGGCTATGAGTCAGATGAACCTAATTGAAAAGAAGAAGAAGAAGAAGCTAAAGAGAAACAAGTGTAGAATAAAGAGGAAGAAGATCTGAAGAAGACCGCCAAGACCCCTAAGTATGTGCAAAAGAATCATTTTGAAGATCAAATGATTGTGAGACAAGAGGAAAAGGAGCATTGAAAAGAAGTAGTGTTGTTGAAGCTGAGGTAAATCTATATGTTTACTTAAATTTGAACTCTAAAATGCTGAGTGAGGCATGCAAAGATTAACATTGATGAAGGAAATGGAAAAAATTTATGCATATTGAGAAAAGATCGGGGATTTGGGAATCAGCCTCAGACTAGGAAAACAAGAACACAATCGAACTAAGGGTATTCAAAAAAAACTAAAATGAGGATGGAGAACTAGTAAGAAATAAAACAAGACTTGTGTGTAAGGGTTACCTTGCCAAGTGGAAGCTGAATAGGACTTTGAGGAAAAAAATTCTCCCATGGCTAGGCTTTTGAAGCTATCAATTTTTTTTTGGAATTTTCAACATACAAGTACTTTAAATTTTATCAAATGGATGTGAAATCTACTTTACTAAATGGCGAGTTGGAAGAAGAGGTTTACATGGAACAACCGAAAGGATTTTAGTTGTTAGATCAATTAGATATGGTATGCAAATTGAAAAAGGAATTATATGGATTGGAAAGATAAGCCCCTGTGAGCTTGGTATGCAAGATTACGAGCATTTGATATGGAAATAATTCCATTAAAGGCAATGCAGTAGAGTAGTAATATTTATTTCCAAAATTGAGGAAGACAATCTTGATAAAGGGTTATGTGATGTGGATGATATTATCTTTGGTGGCAAATGAAGCTATGTGTATAAGAAATTTTCTCAAGATGCAAAAGAGTTTGAGATGTCAATGTTTTGGGAGATGAATTTCTTCCTTGGGTTACAAATCAATCAAACAAATAAAGGAATTTTCATTTCATATTCAAAGTATGTCAAAAAGATGTTGAATAAGTTCAATGGAATGGAAGATTCCAAACCAGTATGCATTCCTATGGCACAAATGGTTGTAAATTGGCAAAGATGATGATTTACCTAAGATTGATCAAAGCAAATATAGATCTATGATTGGTAGACTGCTAGACTAGATATCATGCATGTAGTTTGTCTTGTGGCTAGATTTCAAGAAACTAAAGAAACACATGTTGTAGCAGTAAAGAGGATATTCAGATATTTAAGAGGCACTATGAATTATGGCTTGTGGTACCCTAAGGATACTAATTTCATATTAAGTGCTTATATGGTATAAAGATTGGGTTGGTTGTATTGATGATAAGAAAAGTACAAGTGGTGGTGCATTCTTTCTTGGATGTAGACTAGTGTCATAGTTAAGTAAGAAGCAAGGTTCAATTTCTTTATTCATTGTAGAGGCTGAGTATATTGCAACAACATCCTATTATACACAAGTTTTGTGGATGAGATGGAAATTGAAGGATATCAGAGTAGTGTATGATGATCCTATATCTATCTTTAGTGATAATACAAGTGCAATTAACATTTCAAAGAAACCAATGATGCATTCAAGGACAAAGCATATATCAATTAGGTATCACTTTTTGAGAGAGAAGGTTATGGAGAATGAGATAAAACTTGAGTATGTACCTGCAAAGGATCATATTGTTGATATATTTACTAAGGCTCTTCCTAAGGATACTTTTGGGTATCTTCGGGAGAAGTTGGGGGTTATTGCCTCTCTTTCTTTGAACTAGATGCATATGGGGATGCATCAATCCAACAGATCTATGGATTCATCTCTTTTTTGTACTAATGTCGGTAGCTACCTATCAGGGGGAGTACGTAGTGTCATGTGATGTCATTGTTGTAGAGTTGTCAATTTGGTTGGGTGGATTCCTAAGGGGGAGTATTCAGAGCAAGTATCTTGGCTACAAAAAAAATATTCTTTTCCATTGATGTCAAATGGGGGGAAAGTATCAAGGGGAGAAAAGAAAGGAAATCATAAGAAAGTATGTTCAAAGTTGTTGTGTTGTCTTTGATGGTTTTTCATTTATTGTGTTTCCATCAATGACAAAGGGGGAGATTGTTGAAAGTATGAAGGTTTTTTCATTGATGTCAAAAGAATGTTTACTGGCTACTATTTTCATTGATGTCAACTATGTGCTAAGAATCCCTTTGTCAGCATGACCTAAGATGTCTAGGATATTGAGAAAATCTGTGAAAAAAAGAGGAAAATAGGGCTATTGCAGTTGTGTGCTTCTGTGTAGCCATATATTAAGGAAGTAAGCAGAGTACTTTATGAGATATCTTAAGGTTGCAAATGTTTGAAGATGAATTGAAATGAATTAATGTGATGAGGTGATGCCTCTGGTACTTGTTTTCCAAGTGCTTTAGAGAAAATTTGATAAACAAAGAAAATAGTGTTATACAAGTGTTCAGAATGTGCTCCAAGATGTGCTCTACATTTCTTTTGTGTTGATGTTATGCATGTGTGAGTCTGATATGTTGGTTAGGGTTGTTATATGTTGCTATATTCAGAATTTAGTTTTTTGGATCATTGTAAAAGAGATATTTTCATCAATGTGTGAACCAATTTTTTAGTGATGTTTTATGTGGCTTGGGAGAAATGTATTTGCTCCACATTTCTCCATAGTTTGCTTTAGGTTGTGCAAATTTTGAAGTTGCTTATAATGTTTATACCTTTCAGAATTCAAGGTTTCACTTGATTTGGTATAGTACAGTGTGTGTTTCATGAGTCAATGTGTGAATAAGGTCTATCTGATGTCTTGGGTTCAAGTATTTGTATGATGTGGGTTTGGATGAAGTCTTTGTTGGATCTCAGGTGGTTTGGGGATTATTCTAGATCGTGTTCAAGAGAATTTTGTTTTCTAAAAGTTTCAAATTGATTTAATGAAGTGTGTACTTATGTTTTATGGTGTTTAGCATGGGTATTGGCCAACCTTGTGTTAGCACTATATGTGAAGTTTATGAAAATGTTTTGAGGTGTGTTGGGATCTTATTGGGTCCTAATTAAGGATTTATATGGGTCACCTTCATTCATATACTCTGTGAAAATGTTTAGGTGCCAACCTAATTTGAAAATTTGAATGTAATGGATAGTTGTCTACCTTGGAGAATGTTTTTGAGGTTGAGGTTGATATAAATAAGAGTGGTATTGTTGTGAGATACAAGAGAGAATCAAGATAGATGTGAGATTGATGTGAGAGATACGTGTGATGCAAATTTGAGTAGAGTAGTGAAAAATTCAAAGTGTTGTATTTTTTAAGGTAGTGAGCTGCAGGTGTCTAAAATATTTCATGCAAGGTTGTGAAAGTGTTGGAGCATTTGTGGTGGATTTCTTGTTGCATTGAGAAGTTTTTCTCTGTGTAATATTTCTCTTCTATCTTCTTTTAATTCTTTCTATGGTAGTGAGCCCTAGTTGCGAGCCATTTTGGATAGTGTGTCCTAGTACGCTAGTGAGCCCTTGTATCTATTTTTGAATTACTTATATTGTGAGCTAATCCTCACCATGGTTTTTCCCTCAGTGGGTTTTCCACGTAAATCTAGTGTTCTCTTGTGTATCGTGTTGTTATTTCAATGTCTATTATCTACATTTCATGTTTGATCACTTTAACAAAATAAGGGTTTAATGAATGCATGTGGATCTGATTACTATTGATGGTTTTGATGTTTTAATTTGCTACAACCAATTCACCCCCTCTTAGTTGTCTTGTTCATTCAACAGTTTTGGTAGCATATGGATGACCTTAAGATCCTTGGTCGATGTTTCAATTTGTGTATTTGGAGATTATCCTAATGCAATTGATAACGCCCATGGATCTTCACCTCCTAATGAATGTACTTTTGAGGTGAAAATTTTAGGCCAAGATAAAGATAACATGCAATAATTTATACAAGACTCCTTACATAACCTTGAGAACAATGCATCCTTCTATCCATCCGTGCAACAACCAACACCTCCTATCATCCCATCACTTGATATGTTCAACCTTTTGCATCCTAAAATTGAAAAAAAAAAGCAATCCTTAACCATCAATCATGAAAGAACTTACTAACAAGGACTATAGTGATACTCTTCTACACTAATTCCATCAAGTTACCAACACACCTATCAACATAGAAGAGAGTTATGGTCAAGGATTTAAAATATTAAGAAAACAAGGATGTTACATATGTAGATCAAGTGGGAGGCTCCAAACTAACACAATCTCAATGAACTTTTCAAATCCCAAACCCTAGCACTTCAAGTAAATGACTTTTCTCACAATCTTCCACTATGCTTTGATGAGAGCAGCAAATAAGGTAAATTTGACATAATTTACAGAAGACAACTCAAACCCATGATCCAAAAACTGATTTGGATTCCCATTAATCCCTTCTATAACACATCTTAAAAGAAACTGGGGTTACTTTGGAACATATCCCTCAAAAAAAATTTGCTATGTTGTCCCAAAGGTCTAATTAGGCTTGCACACATAGGGGTTTATTGAATCTATATACTCCAGGGGTCTAGAATCCAATACAACACCTCAAACACATAAAATATTACTTGCACATGCTCACCAAACCATTTCTCACATTTTTACTTTGCTTCTTTATCAAACCCTAGCCTCTATGCAACCTTTTTGTGTCAAAACCATGCAATTTTCCACCCAAGGCATCATAAAATATTCATGAATCTACCTCTCATACTCCTGAAAACTTCACAAATTGAAAAATACCCATAAATATTCCATTCCACCAATTTATATCACTTTCTACTAGTGGAATAGTTCAAAACTTCATTTTTTCCCTCACTCAAACCCTCAAAATTGGGGTTTCAAGGCTGATTTGAGTAAAAATGCAATAAATCACTCAAAACTAAATGAAATAAAATGATAAAAAGTGTATCTAATATCTATTTCACTCCTTCACAAATAAAAATACATAAAAGTGCAAGTGCATGCCATACCAAACACTATCCTAGCAGATTTTAGTGTAAAAACACAAAAAATTGAGTGTTTTGGTATTCAAATTCTAAATTCTTTGTTGTCTAGCCTTGCCCAAACATTTACAAAGATGTTTAAATTCATTACACATCATGCCCCATTTTTTTCCAACTTTATCTTACATCATTTACAGAAGATGACCCTTCATATTCCCACTTTTGCACTTTTTTTGCAACATTCAACAACTTTTGCAAGAATTGACAACTTTGGCAAAATTGACCCCAAATGACTCTAATCACCTAACAAAATTTAAAATGGCCTCAATAGTCCTTATTTTACACAAAAAAAATGACTCCACGAACCCAAAATAACACTTAGCAACCTTTCCAACATTTTGTTTGCAAAATGACAACTTTTGTGACAATTTGACAACTTCGACAAATGAACCAAAAATGGCCTTCAAAGACTCAAAACCCACACACACAAGTTCAACATGGTCATTTAGACCCTATTACATGATTCAAATACCAACTAGAATAAAAATTTACAAAATGGCCTCATGGAGGCATGAACTCAACTAGGTGCTCCTGCACCATACTCCCCATGGAAAAAGAACTCAAGTCCCTTGAGTGAGGACCTACAAATACATGAGAACTTGCACCATAACCTGCAACCACAATTACTTGTGAAAAGAACAAAAAAAAATGTAAAGATACAAGTTCCACATCTATCCCTTGATTGCATTTTTCAACTTCAACATGTAGCTGCTTCATCTTGGACTTGGGTCTATCCCTCCTTGCAATCCCAACAAGAAATTTGTATTCCCTTTCCCATCTAAAACACTATTGAACTTGCTACAAATATATCTACTGTTCTTCTCACCTAGGTGCATGCTTCTTGAACTCTTCCCATCTCTCCCTTTGCTACTCATCCTTACACACTCTTTATTTCTTTTTCCCCCCTCTTCCAGATGATGCTCTACCCCCATAGCTACTATCTTTTCAAATTTACCAACCTTTGATGTGACAAAAAATGAATGACCACTATCCTCCACTGAAAATAATGAAGAAAACATCCCTTTCATCACCATACCAACATACCTTTGAAGCCAACCTTGAGTCTCCAAAATCAATTCATCCTTGACCTGCAATAAATCAAATCTTGACAACAAATCAATGTCATTTCTGTCCAAAATCAAATCATTCTTCAGGTTCGTTGTCTTGGTACCTTTAAGTTATGAAATGGCTACAACCTCCATGTTCTTTTCTTCTTCGACTTTGATGAACTCTTCCCTACCGACCATCATCATCTCAACTTACTTGATTTGTTCATTATCTTACTCTATCAACAAAGGTTCTATTGTCTCCTCTTTCCTTCTCCTCTTCAACATAATCTGCTTGATAGGCCATTTGAGCTTCTTTCTTATTGGAAAGTACCAACCTTGATCTTGTTGTTCTCTCTCAAGAAGTTGTATCTCCATTTGGAACTCAAGATCCATTCTTTATATATAATTTTTCATTTGTTCCAAGGCTTGTTTTAATTTTGTTATCTCTTTCTCAACATCCATTTGCTTGACCTTCTTATTCTTCTTCTTTATTTCCCTTTCCTGTCTTGTTCTTTCCTATGTCTTGTTTGGTAAACCCTTACTCTGTCCATCTCCATGGACCATTCTCTTCCACACATCCATTCTTCACACACACAACTTTCATTTACCCAATAGGATTCTAGAAGATGCACTCTCCAAGACCTCTTCTACCCACTTCCTCTCAATGGAAGAAATCTACACACCTTCTACCTAGCTTTATCACTATTGGAGGATACAACAAACCTTCTCTCCCAACTTCCTCTTAGGGTCTTCTAGCTTTGATACCAATTGATGTAGAGTAGGTGGGAGACTCCAAACTAACACAATCTCAATGAACCTTGCAAAGCCCAAACCCTAACACTTAAAAAAAATGACTTTTCTCACAATCTTCCACTATGCTTTGATGAGAACAACAAATAAGGTAGTTTTGACATAAGTTGTAGAAGACAACTCAAACCCTCAAAACTAGGGTTTCAAGGATGATTTGAGTAAAAATGCAATAAATCACTCAAAACTAAATCAAGTCAAATGATACAAAGTGTAGCTAATAGCTAGTTCACTCCTTCACAAATAAAAATGCATAAAAATGCAAGTGCAGGCTGTACAAGGTCGTGCCAAACATTGTCCCAATAGATTTTAGTGTAAAAACACAAAAAATGAGTGTTTCGGTATTCAAATTCAAAATTCTTTGTTGGCTAGTTTCTCCCAAATGTTTACAAAGGTGTTTTAAGGCATTACACATCATGCTCCATTTTTTTCCAACTACCTCTTACATCATTTACACAAGATGACCCTTCATATTCCCACTTTTGTACTTTTTTGCAACATTCAACAACTTTTTCAAGAATTGACAACTTTTGCAAAATTGACCCCAAAAGACTCTAATCACCTAACAGCATTTAAAATGGCCTCAATAGGCCTTATTTCACACCAAAAACATGACTCCACCAACCCAAACTAACACTTAGCAACCTTTGCAACATTTTGTTTGCAAAATGACCACTTTTGTGACAATTTGACAACTTTGACAAATGAACCAAAAATGACCAAAGACTCAAAACCAACTCACACAATTTCAGCATGGTCATTTAGACCTTATTACATGATTCAAATACCAAGTAGAACAAAACTTTACACAATGGCCTCATGGAGGCATGAACTCAACTAGGTGCTCCTGCACCATACTCCCCATGGAAAGAGAACTCAAGTCCCTTGAGTGAGGACCTACAAATCCATGAGAACCTACACCACAACCTACAACCACAATCACTTGTGAAAAGAACAAAGCAAAAGGTAAAGTTGCAACTTCCACATCTGTCCCTTGATTGCATTTGTCAACTTCAACATGTAGTTGCTTCATCTTGAACTTGGGTCTATCCCTCCTTGCAATCTCAACAAGAAGTTTGTGTATTCCTAATTCATCTAAAAACATTGTTTAACTTGTTGCAAATATACCTCCTCCATTCTTCTTATTCACTTTAGGTGCATGCTTGAACTTGCCCATCTTCCTTTGCAACTCATCCTTACACTCTTTAGTTTTTTTTCCCCCTCTTCCACATGATGCCTCGGGCCTCTATAGCTATCAGCTTCTTTCTTAAATTTAATATCAACCTCTAATGTGACAAAATCTGAATGACCACTATCTCTATTAATCAAAATAATGAAGAAACTATCCCTTCACTACCATATACTAACATACCTTTTAGGCTAACCTTTGAGTCTCCAAAATTAATTCATCCTGACCTTACAATAACCTAACTGGACAACTCAATGTCATTTCTCCAAAAAATCATATTCTGGTCTCTTTAGGTTTTGTCTTGTACTCCCCCTTTAAGTTCTAAATGCATACAACCCCTCCATGTTCTTTCTTTCTTCTACTTTGATGAGCTCCCTCCCCAATGCACCATCATCATCTCAACTCTTGTTTTATTTGTTCATTATCTCTCTATCAACAAAGGTTTGCCCCATTGTCTCCTATTTCCTCCCTTCAAAATAACCCTCGGGCTTTGAGGTGGGCCATTGTGCCCCTTTCTCTATTGGAAAGTGCCAACCTTCTTTTTTTTTTCTCTCTCAAGAAGTTGTGATCTCCATTTGGAACTCAAGATCCATTCTTTCTATATCTTTCATTTGTTCCAAGGCTTTTTAATTCCTGGCTATCTCTCAAAGATCCATTTTCTTTGGGAATCTTCCTATCTCCTTCTTCTTTTACCTCCCTTTCTCTCTTTTCTCTTTCCTATGTCTTGGTTTGGTAAACCCTACTTTTTCAAATTCCATGGACTCATTCTATTCCACATCCATTCTTCTACACACACAACTATCCTTACTCCAATAGGATTTTGGAAGATGCACTATCAAAGACCTCTACCCACTTCCTCCCTCAGTTGGAATAAATCTTACACACCTACCCAACTTCATCACTATTCGAGGATACAACATACCTTCTCTCACAACTCCCTCTCAGTGTCTTCAAGCTCTGATACCAATTGATTCGGAGTAGGTGAGAGACTCCAAACTAACACAATCTCATTAAACTTTGCAAATCCCAAACCCTAGCATTTCAAACAAATGACTTTTCTCACAATCTTCCACTATACTTTGATGAGAGCAGCAAATAAGGTAATTTTGACATAATTTGTAGAAGACAACTCAAACCCTCAAAACTGGGGTTTCAAAGTTGATTTGAGTAAAAATGTAATAAATCACTGAAAACTAAATGAAATCAAATGAGACAAAGTTCAGGTGATAGCTAGTTCACTCCTTCACAAATCAAAATGCATAAAATTGCAAGTACAGACCATACAAGGCCATACCAAATTTTGTCCCAGCAGATTTTAGTGTAAAAGCATAGAAAATTGAGTGTTTTGGTATTCAAATTCAAAATTCTTTGTTAGATATCATTTCCCAAACATTAAATACAAAGGTGTTTTAAGGAATTACACATAATTCCCCATCATTTTCCAACTACCTCTTACATCATTTACACAAGATGACCCGTCATATTCCCACTTTTGCACTTTTTTTTCAACATTCGGCAACTTTTGCAAGAATTGACAACTTTTGCAAAATTGACCCCAAAAGACTCTAATCACCTAACAACATATAAAATGGCCTCAATATGCCTTATTTCACACCAAATACATGACTCCACCAACCCAAACTAACATTTAGCAACCTTTGCAACATTTTGTTTGCAAAATGACAACTTTTGTTACAATTTGACAACTTTGACAAATGAACCAAAAATGACATTCAAATACTGGAAAACCACTCACACAAGTTCAACATGGTCATTTATACCTTACTACATGATTCAAATACCAACTACAAAAAAACTTTACAAAATGGCCTCGTGGAGGCATGAACTCAACTAGGTGGTCATGCACCATGACATAACTAATGAACATGAAATCCATCAATTGCTAGAACAAAAACCATCAAAAGATACCAAGGAACTAGGATATCAATATTCTCCTACTCCTACTACCTCTCCTAATGGTAAAAGTATTCTCTTTCACAATATTATTTCACAACACCAATTAAGGCCTCATGAGCATGATAGAGTCACCCTAGATCCTCTACCTCCTCCTCAACAAGTTATCCAATCAAGTAAGAAACCCAAGCCCTATAAACTCAAGAATTTACCATTTGTGAATAGCATAATAGAAACTAAAAATAAATGGATCAACTCCTTTGTCTAGGATTGATTACATTGCCACCTATTCAAGAGAATAAAAAAGTAAAAAGTACAAACATGAATTATTGTGCATTATACATAACTCTTGGTCATCTTATTGATGAGTTTCATTATTTAAAGATGGTATTAAAAGAATGTGATCCTCCTGTAAGACATTTTAATTTCATAATATATTAAAAATTCTTTACTTTGCTCCTTTCCATGTGATAGTTGTAGAATCATAGCATGCTCACTATTACATGTATTACATTTCATGAAAAATCATTTCTATATCGCAAGGAGCAAGGGGTTAGATATCATTTTCGTAGTATGAAACTCATTGTTTCCCCTTTGGCTAGTCATCAACCTTCTATATATGATGAACAAGATTGTGATACAGATGACTTTCTATAGGTTGGCTTGCATGTGTCATACTATCTTTATATCTATTCATGTTCTTTGTGTGATTGCATGTGTAATGGGATCCCTCATACTGTGCTAATTGACATGACTTTATGTTTGTAAGCCTACTTTGGATGACTTTGTCACTCAATTGGTGCAAGGATACAAAGGAAGTGAATCTAGTGTGGCATTCTTCTATATGTATCTTCATTCTTCTTTATGTCATAATCATTGTCTTTCCTTTTCTTTTGTGTTTACCTCTTTGGGATGATGCAAAGTTTCAAGACATTTAGATCTCTTCCATGTTGACCCAAAATACTTCTCCTTTGTTTTTTCTGTTTATGTATCATTCTTCCTTTGTACTCATTGTTCCATGAGTTATTTTTGGAATGATGATGGTACCAAGCATGATTATATCACTGTAGCAAAGACATGCACTAACCCAAAATTTGTGGATCCCTTACATGTTATCTTAGGATTGCATATGGGGGGCAACCTCATTTTCATAATGTAGCTCTATTTGGAAACATATAATTGGCATGGATTTCTAAATAATCTCTCATGTCTCTTTTATCAATTTTCATTTATCATCTTCTACTTTAAAGTAATTCCCCACAGTGTGGTGTTTCGCAATTTATTTAAAGTGGGGGGTATTACACCTCCCACTTGTTGCTTGCTTGATTACATGGCCTTCATTAAAAGTGTGGTCTTCTTATTTCACATGATGTGTCTTCTTGGTGGTGACATTGGGTTTTATGTCCTTCAATAGCATGACCTTTTTTGGTATATGGTATTCCTCTTATTGGTAATGTTATGGCTTGAATTCCCTAAGGTGTGAATCTTTTATCTCTTGAATAGTCCTCTCTTGATGGTGATATCGAGTGTGATGTTCCCTAAAGTGAGACCTTTCATGAACTAAGTAAAACCCCTTTGACTGTCATTAAAAAAATTGTGTCCACCAAGTATAATACAACTTGCTTGTTAGTGGTGCCTTTATTTCATGAGTTTCTAGCATAATGCAACTTGATACCCTTGTGACCATCTTGTGTGGCACCTTATCAAAGTTATTAGGGAGTATAAATTTTAGTATGGTTATGGGTACACACCTAGTGTATATTGGAATGCACTAGCCCTGTGAGTGTATCTTTAGATAAATAGCCTAGGCTTGATCCATATGTATATCCAATTGCACCAAACCATTGTGTGTTTCTCATACTGCCTTGGGGCTCACATAGTGTATATTGGAATGCACTAGCCCTTGTGAGTTTACCTTTTAGATAAATAGCCTAGGCTTGATCCATATCATATGAACAAATAGTTGAAACTTGATCCATTTCCTTCCCGGGGGGGCTTAATCATCCTCCTTAATCCTTGTCATATCATCTTTCTAACAATTATACAATTAGACCTCTCTTGACTTATTTGTATACTTTGGTGTGAGTTTCAGTGTGGGTTCATACTCTCACTAAAGTGGGGGCTAAATGTAGTATAGAAAAATGTACTCCTTTACATTTTCACACTATGTTTGCACCTCCTTAATTTACTGGACTTAATTAATCTTCTAATTACCTAAATTATGCATTTCAAATCCTTATTATTCCCATTTTCTGAAAGGGAAACCTATATTAAACAATTTCCATCATTAATTTAAATGCCTTGGAAATTATGTGTCCTGGATTTAGGTCCCAGGACCCATTCTCCCAAGGGAGAATGGGTCCTCCTTAAGTGCTAAAACCCAATTTTTAATATGTTTTTGGAAAAAAATTAATGATTCAAATTCAAGTTTCAAATTTCGTCTTGTGGAATCTAATTTTTGAAAAATTAGATAAACACCTATAAATACATAGTTATTTTATCAATTCATACTTAACATGCATAATCAAGAGATCATATGAGCAAATATTATTGTCAAGAGCATTGAAGATCAGATTTATCAATCATCTACAACATCAACCAAGATCACATCTTCATGTCAAGATTCATGTGTGTTCGTATTATGTTTTGGAACTAACATTGTGATGTAGGTTTCAAGCGTTCAAGCATCAAATCAAGCAATCATTCAAACCAATTCAAGCAAGATCCAATCCTTAGAGTGATGTGTTAGACTTTAGTCCTATAAGGGAAAACATTAAGGGTTTGGTCAGTTGTAGCATAGATTTTTTCATTCATTAATTCCTTCCATTTATCATCATTTCAATATCAAGGTTTAATTACCAAACCAAGGATTGACCAAGGTCCCTATTTACCCAAAAACAAACAATTTTTCTTCTCTCTTTGTATGTGTAGATTTACATGTAAAGAAGGATTGAAGATAACTCAAAAGAGAAAATTTGCAAAGTTGTCAAAATTTTCATGAAAGTTGTCAAGATATGGAAACTCACCTACATGATTTATTTTCTTCTTTCCAACAATGGAACTTGGAGAAATAAGAATCCTAGATTTGAGATTTGAGGATTGTAAAAGAAGATTTTGGACCCTTGTATAGAGACCCATTCACCCTAGGGTGAATTTACCATTCACTAGTGTTCAAAACCAACTTTTTGTGCTAGGTGCATACCATTATGCCCTTCTCAAATGTGCCTAAAAGTTATTGTTTTCTTGTGCTATCATAATACTCTACCATTTAAGTTTTACATCACATAATTGAGCTTATTAAGGCATTTAATTTTATCTCCCAAAAGTGAATTTCAGTCATTTCTATCATAAGAAAATAGTAGATCCTCCTAATAGGGTTGACGCACCTCAAGGCTGAAAGTCAATTCTATCCTTGGGAGATCTATTTTTCTAATGAAATTAGGGAAAAGGTTTATTTTATGCGTTCCATTATAGTGATCCCCTTCACACACCATCACATATCCCCTTTTTTTGATGTTTCACTTTGATCATCATTTCAATGGCTTCCCACTTTTTCATAGTTTGTGCATGTTGTACTAGCACATGATAGTGTAGTTAAGAGTATGTGGTAGAATATCTATCCTTTTTGCTTCATTAAGGAACCTCTCCTTTATTGGAGATATATAAGGTAGAAAATCTCCTACTCTAGAGTATTTAGGTATATTAATATGAGAATTTCCCTTTGTAATATGATAGATTTGATGAGAATCTTCATTTTTATCCTCCTTATCATTTCCTATGGTACCACACATGTCTTGTGCTACATTGACCTCTTTCATTGGTTTTCTCCTTATTATAAATACTCTCTAAGATCCAAATATTCTATGGGAATATATCTCTTGATCATCCTATATTCATGCCTCCAGTACGGTTTTATTGTCAGTGCTCCCCTCAATATTGTTTATCTCAATATCTCTTTCTAAATTAAGCTCCTCTATGGTTTCAATTATAGGTAATGTGGTAATGGTGTTTATGGTTCTATCATTATCCCCATACTCCTCTGTATTGAATTCCTCTATATAGGATTCTTCTTGTTTTTTACCCAAGGGGATGTGAACAATTATTTTGTTATCCAAAAATGAGATCTCTTCCCTTCTCACATCTATTACTCCTTGAGAGTTTACAAACCATCTCAACTGTAACAAGGCATTAAATGAATCAAAATTTTCATTCATTGTGACCACTTCAAAGTCCACAAATTGTTTTACCCCTTTTACACTAACTTTTACATTCCTTTGAGTACCTAGGGTCTTCATTCTGGTACCATCTACTAAACTAATATTATAGGGAGTTAGCTTTAGTATTGGTTTTCCCAAATACTCCCAAATTCTCTTTGCAATTAGTTTTACATCTAATCCTAGATCGATCATAACCTTGGGAATATTTTTATGGTAAATACATAGATTAATCATTATCAATCTTGTCTTCTAGTGTTTTCCCACTGTTCTAACTTATGATATTTTTATCTTGTTATAGTACTTACCAAATTGCTTCAATTTCATGAGTAGTTCATGTTGTCTTGTCAATTTTGCTAGTTTTTTGAGTTCTCTCAATTCTTTTTCTATAAAGTATCTATTATGTTCTTTCTCCTTCTCTTCCTCCTATTGATTGATTCTTTTAGCTTGTTCATGTTACTCTTTAGTAGGTTGGAATCCTTCTTCCCCTTTAGAGATTTCTTCCTCTATGGTTACCACATTTGTCCTTATAGTGTTGGCGCCCTATTGAGTCACCACTATTCTTACCATTTTTCTTGGGCCTTGATTTTGTGTGGTAGTATTCTTTGATACTACTCTCCTCTATAGTATATCCCTCATCCTTTCTAGTTTTGTGGAACCTTATGGTTCCTTTCATGGGGTTCTTAGGTGTTTTATGGAGGAGCCTTTCCCCCTATTTATATTTGAGCATTGTTGTTTATCATTTTGACCTTGCAATTGTGCATTTTTGTAATGTTGGTGTGCCTTTGCACACTTAAATGCATCATGGTCCTCTTCATCATAGAATCTTCACTGTTTCCTCCTTTCACCCCAAAATTCAATAGAAAAATATCCTAGCTTCTCACAATTAAATTAGGTGGCATAAACTCTCTTTCCTCTTCCTCGCCATGACCTCTTCCTCCCCAAAATGGTTCATTATGATTGCATGATCTTGGACTTTGAATGGTTTTATCATTTCTCTATTTTTTCCATGGAAAAACCCTAAATCCGTGATCCTAGGCATATAATGGTCCTTCCAAAAGCCCTATCTTTGCAAATGCTATGCAATATAGTGAGTTTGGTTTTTTGACAGTGTGGAGGCCCACCCTTATTTCATTTTCCTTCTTCTCTCCTATTTCTATTGGGAATTCATTTCACATGTTCCCCTCTCTATCCAGCATAAGGGGTGACTCTTGGTCCAAGGGTAATGTTTGTTCCTCACAAATATTCATTTTTAATTATGTCTTTTCATTAATAATCGGCATCAGTTCATGTTTAGTTAACAAATCCTTAGGATTAAGATTAGGTTCCACCACTTTTCCATTCTTCTACTTTGCGGTATTCTTTTATTTTGTTTCCTTTCTTCATTTATTCCAATTATTTACTACACTCACATTGGCATGCTCAACAACACCCTTCTTGGCATGCTCCCCTCTTTTCTTTAAAATTTATTTTGCCATTTTTCCCTCTTTATCTTTCTCTCTCTTTTCTAATTATCTTTTGTGGTACCTTTCCTCTCTTTCCTAGGTTTATTTTAGTCTCCTTCTTTTTGCATTCATTTTCATCCCTATTTTAATGATTTCAGATGTCTCTCTTTTCCTCTTTTTTTCTCGTATTCCCATATGGTTTCTTGGTATTGACTTTTATTCTCCTTTCCATATGTGTATCTAAATTTTGAAAGAACATCTTGAATAGTCACATATTTTTAGGGATCTTTGGGATCCCTTCCTCTTTTCCATTCATCATAATGGCCTACCCCCCTTTCACAAAGGTAGCCCTTAGGATTTGACAAAATTTAAATTTTTATCCAACTTTCCTCATTTTCCCTTTTTATGCTTTTAATTTCTTTACTGTTCTCTCCAAGGTCTTGACAACCAAACTAATGTTTGTCAAGAGAAATGGGGAAAGTACAATCTAGATATTTGTACCCCAACACTACTTGTGTATTATTTTTATACCCTAGAGGATATAGTAAGAGAAACAAGCATCTATAGTAAATTTTTAGAGTGAAAACTAAACATACATCACATCAACATCAAAATAAATATCCATTCATTCATCATACACACACATATATACTCCTTATAACTCCTTTATATTATATCAAAACTTTTACAATAGGAAAGTCTTAGTCTCTACTCATAAATTATATCATTTTATCTTCTATATTTCATGTTATATTATACATATGATTTACTTCACATATATACATTCATTCCCTTGAAAGGGTCACATGAATCTTAACTACAACTAATGCTTTTTCTTGGTAATGTAGACCTTTTCTAGTAGTCTGCAGTATTCTCTACTCCTATCTATGACCTATTAATAGTATACTAAGATTTTAAAGTAAAGAAAAGGGGATGAAAGAAGAGAGGGGATTCTTAGGAAGGATTTTCACCCTCAACACATGTTTTCCTTGCCCCCACAAAATTTAGGTGAGGAAAATAATGATAAATACTATTGAGTTTTTACCAAAGAAAAGGTATGGTTTCACATAAGATTTACCACCATGAATGACAATGAGAAAATAAAGAAAGCTATAGGTAACACATAATGGGTATAAGTTCGGTAACCCAAACCCACTATAGAAAAATGTGGTGTAGGTTCCATAGGGACCTTGACTCCTTGTTCCATGTACCCAATACCATTAACTTTGTATCCATTCTTAGAAATAATTTTTACTCCAAGCCCATATTGTGTCTCCAAATCAAAGGAGAGTCAATTTCACTAACCTTGGAAACATCAAAAGTATAATTGCATGCTTGATAAGAAGTACTTGTTGAATTCACAAAAGAAGAAGGATAAATTTTAGCATGAGAATGTGTATCCTTGTTAAATGAATGAATGTTAGAGTTAGAAGGGTTAACCTTATACTCACCAATACCATAGAAGGTTAGCTCTAAGGAGCCCCAAGCATCACCAAGAAATTCATTTATTATAAAAGGAAACATCATCATCAATAGGGGTGACAATGGTGTTTCAGAGTTTGGTGTACAAGAAGGTACAAATTTGTGAAGATAATGAAAATCAATATTCACATGACCTAATTTAGACTATTGAGAGTATTGAAAGAGGTTAGAGTATGCTTGAATTACATGTAATTTATTATTATGGATGAATTTCATGGATTGATGTAAGGTAACTGAGACTACACCTATAACATGTATCCAAGGTTGAACTAGAAGAATATTATTTGATAAAGTTATAATATAAGAAAAGGAGAACCTTAAGTTTAATATGTGAAACCTAGGGTTAATTAGCTTCCTTTTGTAAAATTACATTAGAAGGAAGATCAACAAGGTGAATAGATTGACTATTAGCCACAATGGTAAGCCAATCGAACCTACATCTCCATTATTAGGGCCTTTAAATTGGGTTGGAAATGGTTTGAAAGGATTAACCTAATTGAACTATATGACCTAATACAATAAATGCCATATTATGGAAGTACACATATTGAAATGGTAAACTATAGGAAAATTTGAGAAGTACTAGAGATTGTGTACTTGTCATAAAAAATTGGATTTGGCATGCAGAGGAGGAAAAAGATGCTTAGGGGCATATGGGTCCTTGATAGAGGGTCTTGAAACTAATTTTGTGTTCCTTTGGTGTTGGATCTAGCCTTCTATTTTTTAGTTATAGAGTTTTCAAAATTTTGTTAGGTAATTCTATAGATGAGTTTCCATGGCTTGACAACTTTTAGGGATTTGAATGAATTTTTTTTTAATTTTCCTTCAATCCTTCTTCGATACTTTTCAAACCTCTAACCTACAAATTCAAAGAGAGAAAATTTTGGTCCATTTAGGGGCTTGCCTCAGTCAAACCCCGTGTAAGTGTTTCTACTTACACAATGGAAATGTCAATGATAGGAATGATAATTGAAAGGAAGGAATGATGAAATTACAAAGTGTTGCAACTCACCACTATTCAATGGCTTCCTTGAAGGACTAAATTCATGCACATCACCTCAAGGGTTTGGATCTTTCTTGCTTGAATGCTTGAATGCTTTGGAGACCTACAACAAGGGTTAGCCTTCACAAAATATGAACTTGAACACACATAAACTTTGACATGATGTTGGATCTTGAATTGTTACAATAATCTCTAAAATGTTTCTCTTGACTTGATCTTGATCTTTTTTGTTAGTTTTCAAATGATGCAATAACTAGGTATTTTTATGCAATTGTGCTAATCTCACAAAAATTAGATCCCAAAAACTAACACTTGAAATTTAAATTTAAATATTAAAATCCCAATAATAAAGTATTAAAAATTGGTCCCCAGCAAGATATGGGGACCCATACACCCACGGGCATATGGTTCATGGCCCTATCTTCTAGGACTTTGAGTGTTGGGACCAAAACATTAATTATTTGCATTTATTCAATGCTTGCAATCCTTTGGAAAATGGTAAAAATAGGCCTTGGAATGTATAATTTATGAAATTAGGGGCTTAATTATGTCCATTAAATTAAGAGGGAAAAAACATAATGTGAATTTGTTAAGTGTGACAATTTTTGACATTACATTTAGCCCCCACTTTAGCGAGAGTGTGAACTTATGCTTAGACTCACACTAAAGTAGCAAAATATGTCAAGAGGGGTTCAAATGTTCGAATGTTAAAGAGATGGGATGACAAAGAATCTAGGAGGGTGATCAATCCCCCAGGATCAAAGATCCCATGAAAAACCAACATAAGCACAAAGTAACACACACATACATGAAATGTAGCAAGAAAACATACACTAGCATCTAATGTCAACATAGAATTAAAAAAGAGGGTATGGGTTAACATATATTATGATAGGATCCATACAAAAGTAATTCATGACTCACATAATAGAAAATTCTTAAATTTGCTAGGTTAATCACAAACTAGAAGGAACATGGGCTAATGAGGATTGTTTTTCACTAGGTGAGCCCCCAAGCTAGGGTAGCAAACTGAGAAACACACTAGGTCTAGTGAGGAAAGTTTTTCACTAGGTGTGTTTCCATAACAACCAAACCAAGAATCATAATCCCTAATAACTCTGATAAGGTGCTACAAAATGATCAAAATGTTATTCCAATGCAATATTAAGTTCAATGCATGTGAACAAAGTGAAGCAAAGAAAATTTCAATGTCAATGTCAATGCACCACTAAGTCCAACCCTTGTGAATAAAGTGAAGCAAAATAATGCCAATGTATGTTGCAACTTTTAATAAATTTAAAAACATCATGTTGTGTGCAATTACTTTAAAGTAGAAAATGATAAATTTCATACAAAAAAATATCACAACTTATTTGGAAATCCCTTTTCCAATGATATGTTTCCAAATAAAGCCACATCATGATAATAGGTTTCCCCCAAATTCGATGTAACAAACAAGATAAAATATGTACATGGGATGGATCCATGGATCCAAGGTCAATATACATCTTTGCTACAGTGATGTAATAGAGCTTGGAATTGACATCATTCCCCATATATTCATGGAACAATGAATACAATGGATGGATGACACATAGAGAGAGACGAAAAAGACACTTTTGGGTCAACATGGAAAAGACCTAAATTTCTTGAAGCCTTGCATTGTCCCCAAAAGGAAAACACAAGACAAAAAGAAAAGAAAAAGTTTACGATATATAGAAGAATGTTACAAGTTTGTTTCCTTTGTATCCTTGCACTAACAGAGCAACAAGGGTCATCAAAATAAAACTCACAAATATAAAGACATTCCAAGCAACACAATATAGGAGATCACATCACGTGCAAGAAAATAGAAAGAACACAAGATAAACATAAAAGAGTAGAGCCAACATAAAGTAGGTTATTTGCATCCAATCTTGCCCATCATAAATGGAAGGTGGATAACTAGCTAAAGGGACTACAAGAAATTCCATACTAGGAGTATCTCCAAGTGCAACACATGGTGGGTCACTCTCATCAGAAGGATCATCATAGTTTCCCCCATCTAACTTAATTTTCTTTGAAAATAAGACATTAAGCTCGTTATGCACCTCTTCATAAATTTTAGCAATTTCATCATCATCATCCAAATTGATCACGATGGGAGGTTTTATGACAACTGTAGTTGAATTTTATTGTTTCACCTCTTGCTTTGGTTCAATTTCTTGTTTTGGTGAAAGTTGTATTTCTTCTTGAGTTGTTTCCATAGGTGTTGGATTATCCTGCATTGTTTTATTCTTTTCTTCCAATTAGTGAGAAATAGTACGACTTCTACACCTATGCTCTTTAGCATATTGGTTTATTCTTGTATGATTTTCAATTTCTGATGTGGTAGGAGTAGGTTTTTCAACCATTGGTTTCTTTTCTTCCCTTGAGGGAGGAACTAAAGGAACCACCAAGGGTTGGGAAATCACTATCTCTTTAGGTTTTTATACCTTTTTACCTTTGGTGGCACAAAAGGGATCATTTTATTGTCTCTCGGTCTCTTATAGGAGATGGGTGGAGGGATTGAAACGTATTTACCTTGATTAATTGGAAGGATCATGGCTTGAGGCATAGGTTTATCCATAACGTGCAGGGAAGGAAAGGCAATCATGGACCTATCATTCTTAGGAATATTGCTAAGAGATGACTCTGATATGCACTTTTCCTTGAAATTTTGGTATGAATTGAAAAATAAATCTTCAAGAGGATTTATAGTCTCCATAGATTGAGGCCAAAATAAATCCAATGATAAATTTTCACAAGAAGACAAAGGATTAACCCACTATGATGCACTGTGAATATCTCATTTTCAAAATGGAACTTTATGCACTTGTGAATAACCGATGGGACAACATTCATGGATCATAGTGATGGGTAGCCTAGATTCACACATAATTGGTTTGATGATGAAATGATGGATAATGATACAACCAATTTCTTTGGTCCAATTTTTAGAGGAAGAGTGGTCGAACATATTGTAGGGTGAGAAAAACCATCATGATTTTTTATTCATGCTATCAATTGTTCATAAGGATCTTGATAAAGCCCTTGAAAACATAGGAACTCCCCATTGATCATATTCTCCACACACGCATGATAAATGAGTATTCCTTGTACAAGTTTTTCATTGATATAGTCAGCAATGTAGAGAGGACCATCAAGTACATGTCTAGTGCAGGGGCACCAAGTGAAAATGTTGTCAAATGAGATCCATGATAGATTTTTAGGTGTTTTTGATTTTTTTCAATGGAATAAGGTCTTATTAGACCATTTTATCATGTATTAAGTAAATTTAGATGTCTTTAGGTATTCTGGGGTTCAAATTTGCTAGAAGTGAAATCTTGTAAAATGTTGTCAAGGAAAAGTTGTCAAAATGTAAAAAGTGCAAAAAGTGCAAAATTGGAATGTGAAGGGTCAAGTAGGCTAGAAGTTAGTTAGAGTCATTTGGTTTTGAGTTAGTTGTGATTGTAATTAATAAATAATCCTCTCGGACTTTGATGTAATTGAGGAGTGGTGGTCATTGAAGACCTATTGTAATTAAATATCAATATAGCTCCATTTTCATGTGTTTCTCAGAAAAATTGTCATTGCAGAGATTTGTATGGTCCCATACAGTTTCTTCTTGGTCCAAAGTGAGTTGAATTTGATAGAAATATGTGTTATAATTCTTTTGTATTTTTTCCTATGGGACTTCATAAGGTTTAAAGTATTTTATTAAATAAATTATGAAACTACCAATGTATACCCCGTTTTAAGGGTTTGAGGGTAACAAAATGAGTTAGACACCCATTCTACCAACTATGATTTCTATTAATAGTGGAATGGGTCCTAAATAAGTAGGTTTATATTTTATTTGGTTTATTTTAGTAGGGAGTTGGATTTGATCAAGTTTAGAGTGTTGCCTTGAGGTATTTTGAGTGAATTTAAGCATGAAAATGAAGGGTTTAAGAGTCTAATGAAACACTATTGGTAAAGGTTGTGTGATGGAATTTTGAGCATGAGAAGAAATAATTAGGTGTGTTGGAGGCAGTGGTAGAGTTGTTGGAGGCCAGGAACATACTTTTCCAATAAACCCCTCTCAAAACTAGGGAAAGTGAGGGTTTTCTGATTTATTGGCTTAGTGAGGGTTTTCCAATATGAAAATTATTGATTAGGGATATTTGATATCTGGGAAGAAGGTTTGAGTGGTTTTTTTGTAATTGGGAAAGAGTTTGTGAAGCACTTGCTTTGTAAAATAGACCTATTTAGAGGTCTAAGATAGCGTTGAAGCATTAGTTTAAGGGTTTTGTTCCAAAGGATCCATTTATGGTTTTGAGACATGTTAGAGAATGCATTAATGGGTGTTTGAAAAGATTGATGGTTGGAGGGTTTGTTAAGAAATTTTGAAAGTTGAGGTTAAGAAACTAGGTTTGCTGACCTACAAGGAAAAGTGTGAGATTGCTTGAAGAATCACCCTTGTTAGGGTTTTGGAGGTTAAAGGTTTGTTGTAATCAATTTAAATGGTGTTTATTGGTTGATTTGAACCCCTTCATTGCATCAATGTCTAGGTACATCACTATGGGTGAAAGCAACGTCAGGCAGCATAGTGGTTTGGCCCTTACAAGGTTGAACATCTATTAGACCAACCATGTGATCTACTTCCTTCTCTTTATTATTTTCATCATTCATGGCATCACTAATATCATCAACCTTATCAACATTCATCACATCATTATTAACATCATAAGCTTACACAAAGTTGGATGAATGGTTAGGCATTGGATTGGTAGAATTTGTAATTTTTGATTGGGTGGGGCAACAAATTTATTCCCTTGATAATTAACACCACCCAACTAAATGTGATTAGAATCAATGAGTTCTTGAACTTGATGTTTAAGATGTATGCATAATTTTGTATCATGTCCATTTGTGTGATGATATTTCCAAAAATCATTTGGATTGAAGTTTGGAGGTAAAGATTTGATTATGTCCACAACTTTGATAGGAGGCAATTGGATTAGGTTCTTACTCAAAATTTGTAACATGATTGAATGGGAAGTGCCAGGTATCTAAGTGAATTTCCTATCTTTTGGTCTAAATTGGTATGGATTTGGACTTATGGCAGCAACTTGAGGTTCAATGTGGTTGTTTGTTTGAGGTGTATGAAACTTGATAAATTTTTAGTTTTGCTTCTTGAATGTTTTATTTTTTTTGGCGTATGGATTCAAGTTTCTCAATATGAGTCGATGAAGATGCCTCTTCATACTAAATTGTTGAATTTTGATGGTCACGAAGAGTCATACATAACTTTATGAAAGATGGAAATTTCATTAATAAGATTTTATCCCTTGTGTTAGTTTGCAAGTTTTCAATGAACGCTCTTCAATGTCCACATTAGGAAGAGTTAGATTGATTTGTGATAAAATAAACTAATAGCGGCTTATGAAATCTATGATCTTTTTGCCTCTCTTTTATTTGCATCTCATTAAATAAAGTAGGGAAAATTTAGGACCAATGTTCACTTGGAAATATTTTAGAAAAGCATTAACAAGCTCATTAAATGTTTGAATTGAGTTATTCAGTAATGAACAAAACCATTCCAAAGCCATGTATTTCAATCACCTAGGAAATACTTTAGCCAAGATCTTATCCTTAAAGATGAATTCACTACAGAAGGTTGTATATGTCGATATATGATTACTAGGATCCCCTTTACCACTATACTTATCAAATCGGGGTATCTCTATGTATTGTGGCATTTGTGTTTTCAATATTTCAAATGAAAATGGGCTCATTTTGACATATTGTGATGGTTTTCCATTTTGGTTTTGGTTCAAAGATGAGATTTGTTTTTGAAGTGAAGTTACATTTTTTAAAATCTAGTTGATGATGGAATCATTGGTTGACATGTTTTAGGAATGTGGTGAATATGGTGACTATGGTCGAATTGTGTATGTGCGTGGCGGGCTACTATGTTGCAAATATATGGTTGGGGATGAAACTTGAGGTGTGACATGTGAAGATCCAAAACTATGGGGATTTCCAGTGGAAAGACCTATTGTTGGAGATTTACCAATGCTTTGTTGTGTTGTTGAAGCAACAATTGATTTTTGTATGAAGGAATAGAGGCTATAGTTGTAGGGAGGGATACGTAACTTCCTTCTTGACTTTGATTATATCTCAAATCTTGAGTGAATCTATCCATTGTAGGCATATTATCATCAACTATATGGGCTAGGCTATGAAAAACCTCTAGTCCATGATCATCATTAATCAATTTCCTCATGTTTTCAATTCTAGGAACTATTGTGCCAGCGAAATATTTAGTACTCACAAGGTCTTTAAGATTTTTTGTCCTTGTTTAGTTTTTTTAGTTTGTCTTCAATAACATGGGCAACCATAGTCTCAACATATGTAAAGATAGGTGTTTGTAAGGTTGTCATTGGCATGGTAATAGTAGGAATAGATTCCAAAATGGGTTGATTATTGATAACACTTATCATGAAAGAGTTAGAAGACTCATGATCCACAATAGATGTGAAACTAGCGTGTGATGCCATAAGTCTAGAACTATGTCTCACTAAAGTATTGGAAATAGGACACCAGGTCATGAAACTCATAAAAGTTCTAAAACACTTAAGTGTAACCAAGATGAACACTAAAATAACAAACAAATAGAGAAAAATAGCTAGAAACATAAATTAGACAACAAAAGCGGATAGGAAAAATAGCAACAGAGGTCTAGGAAAAAGTTTTTCTAGCCAAGAATAGGACAAGGGCTTCTGAGTCCTATTCAGGGGTTTTGTAAACTCAAAATATGATGGTGTATTACAATTCTTAAGGATTTTGATTCTACTTGTAAACAATTGTAATAGTAAGTAATTTCCCAAAAAAAAAATTATGCAAAATGCAAGTATGCAAGAATGTTGAAGATGTTTAAACAAGTTATGAATACAAATTTTAGATCTAAAATGCAATAATTGACTGATTCTAAAATGCAAATGCATAGAAATGATGATTTTGATGTAATTTTGAAACACAAACAATGCACTTTCTTTCACTTTTATAAACTATATGTAATGTTCCTAAACATGCAATTACTGATTCCAAAACATAGATCTGCAAGTACCTACAGAATGAGAAAACTGAGATAGACAACTTTGAAAAGAATTGGTGATGCACCTGTACAAGGACATGGTCATGCAAGGGTGTCTGAATCCTTGACAAGATTTTTGAAAACTAAAAAACTAAATGTTTAAGTTGGTGTTTAAGGTTTTTGCTTCTATTTTCAAAGTGTTTTTATAATGACTTTTTTTCTAGAATTTTATTAATGTAAGTGAAATGCAAGTGTATGACAATGTTTGAATAACAAATCACACTTTTTAAATCAATTTTGAATGCAAATTTGATCTAAATGATTGAAAAAAACCCTAATGCAAGTGATGATGCAAGCTATAATAAAATATTTTTAATTTTTTATGACTTTTTATGATGCAAATATGAAACACTAATTGATAAATGCAAGAAAATACAATGCAAAACCTAGATCTAGGGTGAATGAATGCAATTTTTAGAAGGTTTATGATGTCAAAATATCAATCTCACCAAAATTTAATATAAGAAAAAGGAGAACCTTAAGTTTAATATGTGAAACCTAGGATTAATTCACTTCCTTTTTAAAAATTACATTATAAAGGGAATCAACAAGGTGAATAGATTGACTATCAACCATAATGGTGAGCCAATCAGACCTAGATCCCCTTTATTAGGGCCTTCAAAGTGGGTAGGAAATGGTTTTAAATGATTAACCTAATTGAACTATATGACCTAATATGATAAATGCAATATTTTTGAAGCACACAAATTAAAATGGCAAACTACAAGTAGATCTAAGAAATATTGGAGATTGTGCACCTGACATAAAAAGTTGGATCTAGAATACAAAGGAGGACACAAACACCTAGGGGTGTATGGGTCCCTAATAGGGGATCCTAAAACTGATTTTGGGGTCCTCTAGTGTTGGATCTCGCCTTCAGCATTTTAGTTGCAGAGTTATCAAAATATCATCAGGTAATTTTATAGTTGATTTTCTCTGGATTGAAAAATTTTAGGGCTTTGAATGCGAAAATTGATAATTTTCCTTTAATCCTTATTCTATCGTCTTCAAACCTATAACTTGCACATTCAAAGAGAGAAAATGTTGGGCTATTTAGGGTCTTTCCTCAATCAAATCCCATGTAAGTGTTTCCCCTTCCACAATGTCAACATCAATGATAGGAATGATAATTGAAAGGAAGGAATGATGAAATTACAAAGTGTTGCAGCTCACCACCCTTCAATGGCTTCCTTGAAGGACTAAATTCATGCACATCACCTCAATTTTTTGGATCTTTCTTGCTTGAATGATTTGGAGACCTACAACAAGGGTTAGCCTTCACAAAACATGAACATGAATACACATAAAATTGGACATGGTTTTGGATCTTGAATTGTTGCAATAATCTTTGAAATGTTGCTCTTGACTTTCTCTTGATCATAATTTATCCAATATATTTTCACTTATTGCTTGTTTTTTCTTGTTAGTTTTCAAATGATGCAATAACTAGGTATTTATATTCAATTGTTCTAATTTCTCAAAAAATAGATCCCAAAAGCTAGCACTTGAAATTTGAATTTTAAAATACCAACAATAACATATTAAAAATTGGTCCCCGAAAAGATAGAGGGACCCATATTCCCATTGTTGTATGGGTCCTAGCCCTACCTTCCAGGACTTTGAGTGTCAAGATCAAAACATTAATTGTTTGCATTTATTCAATGCTCGCAATCCTTTGGAAAATGATAAAAATATGCCTTGGAATGCAGAATTCAGGAAATTAGGGACTTAATTAGGTCCAATAAATTGAGTGGGACAAAAAATAATGTGAAATTGCTAAGGGTGACAATTTTTGACACTACAAAAGTAGTTAGAATTACATATACTAGGGTGGGTAGGGTAACAATTCCTAGCTGAATAGGTAATATTATTGTGCCAAGAGCTTGTTGACCAATGTTATCAAACCAACAAATAGAGAGAGATATATTAGCAAGAGAAGAAGGATCAAAATGAATGTGAGTTAATAAATTGACACCATAAACATTAAGCCATGATATAGGGTCAATAAGAGTGAATTTGATACCCACAATATTAACAACAACAATCAACATAAGAGGAGTGGATTTACTTTGTAATTCAGGATGAGGAGGCTCATGTTGATGGAAAATATTTTTTGGAGTATTAGAATGAATGCATTCCATTAAATAATTCACATCATTTGGTTTAGAATAATATGACACAAGGATGTTGTATAGAGCTTCCTAAAGCATACCATGATATAAAAGAGAATATTGTATAAGGTCTGAGAGAGATAGTAGTGGAGTAACACAAATTTTCTTATTAATATCATACTCTCCCAAGGAATTAGAGATATTTTTAGGATAAAATGGAAGAATATTAGAGAAAGAGGTAAAAAATTTGTGATATGAATATTTTTTTATTTCTTTTATAATTATATGTGTGGGCCATTGAGTGAAAATCATTGGACACATGCATGTTAGAAGTAATACACTTAGCAATATGAAACAATAACTTATAGGTCCTAGTGTATTAGTAATAAAACAAATATTTATTATGGGTTTCAATGTTGTAGTAGTTTATTGTGCTCCATAAATATATTTTTTGGCTTCTCAGGTGCTTGGAAATCACTTGAAATAAGAATTATATTTAGTGAGATTATTAGAGTCATGATGAAATATAGAATAATTTAAAGAAATATTCTCAATAGCTATCCATGGAGGATCTAGTGTGAGTCTAGAGTCTTCATCAACTAATGCCTCATCTAGAGAAGTGAGAGAATCAACATGAAGAGAAGGTAAAGTAATATTAAGAAAAGTATCAACAATTTCATCCTCTTGTACTAAAATATCCCCAAAATTAAGATAAATTTTAGGAGAGGGGTCAAAAGAGTATTGTGGCATAGGAAGATCTAAGTCAAATCCAAATGCATTAAAGGAAACATCTTAAACATTTTGATAAAAAATAGAAAGTGATGTAATAAAAGAATATATTGAATTCATTTAGAAACTAGAAAAAATATGAAAGGCATGGAATGGGTTTCAAGGTAGCACCCCAAAAAAATTAAGAAAATAGTTATTTTTTTGTTTAACATAAAAAAGTTTCTTTTGACAATTTTGTAATTGTAACAGTGACAAGTTCACCAAAATATAATGAACCACAACAACAAATAAGTTGTTTAGAATGTGGGTTCATGAAAGTGCCATGAAGGAAATTTGACTCTATCAAAAGGAAAACATGGTTCCTTTGAGAGTAAACTTCACTTATTACACTCAAATAAATTAGCTATTTAATCTTACCTTAAAATTGTATTGATTATCCTTTTATAATAAGAATGTTTTTAAATGAAAAATAATAGAAACTAACTAAGATGCTTAAAGGAAACATACTAGTGAAAATATCTTAAAATAGAAAAATAATAGCATTTTCTAATTTAAAAAATGGAAATTATAGACAACAAGGAACATGAGGTTTAAATTTGAAAGTCACTAGCAAGGATACTAGTGTGTTGCATGGGCATTCACATATAGAACTCTTGGTTGTATGAATAAAACATGGAGGAATTCCTAGAAATTATGAAAAAGTGACCTTGTAACTCAACTAACCTAGAAGAGTAGAGATGAAAAATATTCCAACAAATATTGTATAATGAAATGTAAAGAAATGAACTAATAATAAGATTAAAAATATTTTAAATGAACAATAATCAAGAAAGAACTTGCAAAACTTTATGTGGTTGAGTGCTCTCAAAATACCTGCAAGTATAGAGAAGAGGAATTTTTTGGGGGGTTGTTTAGGGGTTTTTCATATTTGGACCCCCCATTTGGTATTTCTATTGGACTCAAGGAACACCAAGAGGGGGGGTGAATCAGTGTTTACAAATTAGACTTTCAATTCAAATCTTAAACCATTTTCAACACATAAACAAAAATAAAGATGCAAGCACATGAACAAGATGATCAAAACACCATAACACAAATATTTTTATATGGAAACCCTATTAGGGGAAAAACCACAGTGGATGTTAGTCCACAATATTATACCCTGTTAAAAGTATAAGAAAAATAATGGGAATGCACATGCATTCAGGCACACTACCTAGAGCTCAATGCTCAAATACAAGAGGGCTCACTGCCCAACAATACACAACAATATGGATTAGATCCACGTGATATGAACTGAGGAAATAACTTCTTCACAAGCCTGACAATTCCACTTAAGCACGAAAACCTTCTTCACACTTCACTCAAACTTTCTCACTCTACTCTGCAATGCCTTAATTCACAATAATCTCTTCTACTCAAGCAAAATTTACTCAACTGATCTTCTAATGTTCGCTCATACATTTTTTCTACTCTTTTCACACATTCACACCTTCTCACCACTTCGTCCTCTATACAAAAATGAATTACCGATCTCATATATATATCCGCTAGCAAAGATTTTAATCACTTAAGTCGGCTTCAACAAAACATGAAATATTCTCCAACAGTCGGCTCAAACCACAAGTTATATTTAATGTGCATCCACAAAGGTCGGATGAGACATAGTTGGGACCCAAAACAATATTCTCAAACTTAGAAACAATTAAACAACTGCTCCTTATACATTTGCGACATGCTACATTCATTGAGTTGGACACAATGAGTAAATAAATAGAAAATCACTCTACCAAATCTCCTAACTCGTACACTGATTGTTGCAAGACCACAAAACTTACCAATAAGGTAACATACATGCTTAAAACACTTTCCTGGGGATCCACAACACAAAATGATGATCCGGTGAAGCATACAAATCGACTAACTGACCGGATACCCTGTTCTTCATGCTTTATGTCAGTAACACACTGTCTTCTACATTTCTTGCCAGTATAAGTAGATTTTGATCTGCAGACCAAGATAATGAATTCAGTTGCCATCAATGAAAACAATAGAATCCATAAACAATCTCCCCAAGCCATATGCCAACAATATCCCCCTTTGGCATTGATGGCAACACTTAGTGAAAAATGACTAAGTGTTGGAACCAAAACTCAAAATAACAAAACACTGCCCCCCCTTAGAATGTCAAGACATTTTTAGTGCCTCCCCCTTTGACATCAATGAAAAAACTTTACTACTTACTCTCCTTTTGATAAAATTTACATTGCACTCTCACACCCTTTATTGATGCAAAAATTGATCAAAATTTGAGAAATTACAATTGTTGCACAAATCAGAAAATTATTTTATACTTATCCTTTATCTCCGGAAGAAATTTCTTCCAAGAATCTATTGCAATATTCCAAGAAAATTATTTTCTATAAGAGTGTTTCTGGAAAATTGAACCTTTGCATGCTCAGCCTGCAACTCATGTATCTTTTTCTTGACTACTCCATCCTGGTCCTGAAACATATTGTAATCTTGACCAATTATGATCAACTCACTCTCAATTTTCTCCAGCTTGTCCTTGTATTTACCAACCACATGAGGCCACTGAAGACAATAATTGTAGAACTTATATTCTGAGTCAATGCATTACCTTAACACATTCATTTTCATTTTCAGTTTGGTGAGAGATAGCCTAAACTACTCCTTCATATGTAGAATTACTTCTTCCTCTTTCTTGTCCTGAGGCACAGAGGCCATATTCTCCCTGATACATTCAATCAATTCTTTTGGAAGTACATTCTACAAACATTCCAATTCAATGTTGTTGTGCACAAAGTATCTACCTAGAGTGTCCTCAATGAAGTCCTATTCATATGATGGTCCATTTAACCACATGTCAACAATATTTTGCATTCCATCTTCTTCCTAAATAATCTGCAGTATCTTTATTTTAAATAAAGCACCTTCTTCATCACTTTCTTCTACTATCATCACATCTGGTTCAACTGATTCCAATTCATCTCTTAGAGTGTAATCATTAGAATCTTCATCTAGTATATCCACAATTACTTGCTCTATTCTTTTTTCTTCAGTTCTTGGAGATTTGTGTGCTAGAGGAATGCCATCTGCAAACTCTAGAGCCCTTTTTTGCTTCTTCTCCATCTTATTGGAAGAGGACCCAACTTCAAATGCTCTTACTAGAAGAGAGATGCCAACTATTCCAAACTTTCCCAACAACTCTCTAAAGAAATTTTCATGAACTTGATCACAATTTTCCAGAGTATTGAAATGTTTAAAATTTTTCTTACAAACAGGTTCATTTTCCTTCCATACCATATTATCATTATGAGGCAAGCAATTTAGAAAATGCATCATAATGCATATAACTAGGGTACCAAACCTAGAGGGGTAATTTGCATCCTTCGTCAATTGCACATTTTTCATCAATTGATCCTTCAACAATCCACATAAATCAAAGTCTTCATCTTCCATTATCATTTTGTGATAAATGTAAACTACGCCTACCGAGGTTGATCCTTCCCTATTTCTGAAGAAAATTTTATATGAAATTTTGTGTGCAATGTACCTCATTATTGGATCTTTGATTGTTGAAATTAACAAATCCCTTTGATC
>VDFB02373691.1:0-21626 GCA_007258455.2 Sequoia sempervirens
CAAGAAAATAGCTAAATACCACTTTCCAAATAAAAAAAAATAACTTTTGAAACATCAACTTCTAGAATTAAATACCAATATGCACAAAGTGATCATATTACCCTAACTAGATGACTATGAAGCACATGTTACCTATGCAATCTAAAATCTAAAGATACATACCATCCTTATGCACCTATGCATAAATACATACTGTCTAACATATATACATAATTACATGTACACATATATACATGCAAACCTATATGCATGGATGCATACAAAGACTATGTTTCATGGGATTATTAAAGAGTTCACTTGCTTTCTATATGGTTCCATACTTTGCATTTGTGCCTATGAGGACAATAATCACAATATTTGACAATATTCCTCTATCCTTTATGACAGCTCATTGGTTCCAAAGCTCTCTTTATAGGACAGTTGTGCATTGCCTCCAAGACTCAGATGAATCCTTGGTATTTCAAGGAAAGATTCAAATGGATAACACTTAAAATGATCTAAACTATGATTTTATAATCAAATTATCCAAATGCATTACAGCAATGCGAAACCCAACTTCCATTTAAGATGTACAATGAAAGTAAACAGAAGGAAAAATGCATTTGCTTCAAAGTTTGTAAAGCAATTTCAACAGATTGTCTAGCCATTATCCAAAATATGGTTTTCTATCAGCATAGTCCTTGAACCTTCTTTAGATCTAACTGCTACTTTGTTAATTGACTTTGATTGAAAGGTTAAAATGTGAAATGTGGCCAAGGATAATTATACTTATTTATCTCTTTTAATTGTTATATATTCAAAGACTAATTAGCAATCCAAATAGCCTCCCCTTTAGTCAGATGCCATTCAATGCATTGATTTTGTATCAATGAATTATGTACCTTCAGCCACTAGTTTTAATCAAAGTATGCATATGGATTCAGAATCAAACTCTAAAAATAAATGCATATATAAATGTGTCTTTTTCTTCATTTCATTATGTATCTATGTATCCATAGATGCAATCATGCACATATCGATTTATGCATATATCTCGCCATCTCTCCATGCATCTGTCTATATATGTATGGTTGTATCTATGGCTACATGTATACATCGATTTATGCATATATGCACCTATGAATTGCATACACGCATCCATGTATATATGCATCTATCGATATCTTGCATGGATGCATGTATATATGCATGTATGGACTCATGCACCCATGTATTTATCTTTGTCTCTACCCATCTACAGATGCATATATGCATATTTCTACACATCCATGTATCTGTACACCTCTCTCTGTAACATATCTATCTCTGTCTACATACATGTGTCTATGCATCCATCTATGCATGTGTGCATGTACTACATGCAAATATGCATTTGTGCATGTGTATACAATACTCTTCCTTAGAACACAAGCATGTACAACATAATACAGTGTCCACAAAGCAGCTGCGATGCATTGCAATTGGCTTAAATCTACATTAAATGGCCAAAGTATGCTAGCCACCCATGGCCACCAAGCCATTCCAGTGCCTTCCCCACCAGCCAGATGCCATTTAATGCATTTGCTTCAATTATTTTGACCTCTCTATGTGTTCGCATTTTCCTGATATTTTAATGCATTTAATTTGCACTCATGGGTTATGTACCTCTACTCGCCAGTTCTATAAACTATGCCTTTGCTTAAATTTATTTAATCAATCTATGCGATTGCATTTCACTGATTTTCTATAACAATAATGATTTATAAAGCTATTCTGATAAATAGAAACAGATAAATGCTAATTTTCCAATATAAATTTATTAGAATAATGCTAATTTTCCAATATAACAAAATTAAAAGTTATATGTTGACATACATTCATGCATATTGTCCATACATGCATATATGCATATATGCCTTTATCCATATTTGCATGTGTATATGAATACATCCTTCCATGTAACATATGCATTTGTATCTATATGAAAATATGCATGCATCCATGTATACATGTATTCATTTCTCCATCTGTCCATGTAATTTTGTTTTTTGTGTATACATGTGTTTGTTGATGCATCCATGCATATATCTGTGAATAGCTCTACGTATTTCTCTCCCTATGCATTTATTGTTCTCTAACGCATCAACATTTGCATTTTCTCAGTTTCATGATCTTCCATATTTATTGTTTTCATAGTATATGCATAACAACTTCCACTTTGTCTTCTATTTTGACTCTTCTATCCTTAAATATCATTATATTTTTATATCTATTCTTCTCTTGTCGCATTTTGAGGAAGCTCAAGGATCTCAGCACCTTGTTCAGTACGAAGGAGAGTGAGAAATGCGACATGAGTCTTTTTTTTGTGTTTATGTTGACACACTCAGCATAACCAATAACAAACTAGACATTCTTCCACCCTTTGTTGGAAGAAATAATCACTTCATACCCTATCGATTCCATTCATTTCCATTTCCACCCTTGCACGTCCTTTCTTCTCAAATAAAATACATTTCAAAATCCATTTATATGCTTTCCTTGCATCATACCAATGTGTTGCATTCCTTTTTTCATTCAATCCAGCTCTCTCATTCAAATTTTTATTTCTTGCATTTAATTTTAAGCATATAACTAAAAAATCATAAATTCATACCATTTACATTCCATTCATTCTCATATCCACTCTTCCATATCCTGGCCTCCCATATCAAATACTTTTCATAACTTATTCATACACCTTACTTGCATCTCATCATTCTCTCAATTCACTCTCTTTGTTGCACTCGCATAACTCATTCTTCTTTTTTACCCTCACATATCTTTATCTATCTATACCTCAAATATACCTTCATCCATCACAACAAAATTCACACCATACCAAACAAAGAAAAAGATAAAGAAAATATCAAGGTTATGCAATTAAACACTGAGGGCTTCGAAAATAACAATCATAACATAGAGTTGTATTCAAGAGTTATTTTCAAAATGTCTTTTCTAAATCTTGTTTATTACAGATCCCTAAAAGAGCGTGTGATAGTTTCTTAAAGCCTAAAATGTGTAATCATATTTAACAAATATTTACATGTATCCATGCATTCAAATGCATCATTAGATATCCTTTATACACTTGTTCAAAAAACAATAATGTATTTGTTTCAAATGCAAATTGTTTCTGACATTTCTAGCTTTATGCACACAGGCATTTATAGATTCTTGTTTATGTACCAAATTACATGGACACATGTATACATCCATGAATGCATAAATGTTTGCATGGATCCATATATTTATGCATTCCTTCGATATATGCATTGGTGATAAATAGTTCATTTTTCCTGTTTTTCTTTCATTTTCTATTGCAAATGCAAGTTGAGTCTCATTGTCCTTTGACAAATTTGTATTTCTAGTCGATTTTAGTGTTTTCCATTCAAATTTCTCGTTCACATGTCAAGGATTCTTTTCACTCTTCTATGCATTGTGTGCACATGGATACATGTATACATGCATGCATGTATACATAGATGTCTCAAGCATTGTTACAAATGTTTAAGATTATTTGCATTTAATAATTCAAACAAAATAATAATACATTTTTGCTTCCTGAATAAGATCTTAAAGGACATTTGTTACTACAAATGTAAACATACACCCATGTAAAAATACGAGTATTCATTGGTGTATCTATCAAAAATTCCACGTATTTATTCTTTTCATAGTATATGCATAACAACTTTTGCTTTATTTTCTCTTTTGACTCTTGTATCCTTAAATATCATTATATTTTTATATCTATTCTTCTCTTGTCGCATTTCGAGGAAGCTCAAGGATCTTGGTACTTTGTTTAGTATGAAGGAGAGTGAGAAATGGAACATCAGTCTTTCTTATGTACTTGTATTGAGACACTCAGCCCTATCATGATTTTAAAAAGCATAACCAATAACAAAATAGACATTCTTCCACCCTTTCTTGGAAGAAATGATCACTTCATACCCTATCGAATCCACTCATTTCCATTTCCACCCGTGCACATCATTTCTTCTCAAATCAAATACATTTCAAAATCCATTTATATGCTTGCCTTGCATCACACCAATGTGTTGCATTCCTTTTTTCTTTCAATCCAGCTCACTCATTTAAATTTTTATATCTTGCATTTAATTTTAAGCGTACAACTCAAAAATGATAAATGCATACCATTTACATTCCATTCATTCTCATATCTAGTCTCACATATCCTTGCCTCCCATATCTAATACTTTTCATAAGGCATTCATATACCTTACTTGCATCTCATCATTCTCTCAATTCCTTCTCTTTGTAGCACTTACATTGCTCATTCTTCTTTACTACCCTTACATATCTTTATCTATCTATAGCTCAAATATACCTTCATCCATCACAACAAAATTCACACCATACCAAAGAAAAAAATGAAGAAAATATCAAGGTTATGCAATTAAACACTGAGGGCTTTGAAAATAACTATCATAACATAAAGTTGTATTCAAGACTTCTTTTCAAAACATTTTTTCTAAATCCTGTTTATTACAGATAACTAAGAGCACATATCACAATTTCTTGGACGCTAAAATGTATGGTCAGATTTAACAAATATTTACATGTATTCATGAATTCAAATGCATCGTTAGATATCCTTTATACACTTGTTCAAAAAACAATAATGTATTATTCTTTTGTTTTGATCATAAATGTTTTTTGTATATCTTTCAAATGCAAATTGTTTCTGAAATTTCTAGCTTTATGCACACACACATATATAGATTCTTGTTTACATACCAAATTGCATGGGCACATGTACACATTGATGCATGCATAAATGTTTCCATTGATCCATATATTTATGCATTCCTTCAATACATGCATTGCTAATAAATAGTTAATTTTTCTTGTTTTCTTTCATTTAATACTGCAAATGCAACTTGACCTCATTGATAACATGTATCCATGCATTCAAATGCATCATTAGATATCCTTTATACACTTGTTCGAAAAACAATATTGTATTATTCTTTTGTTTCAATCATAAATGTTTTTTGTATATCTTTCAAATGCAAATTGTTTCTGACATTTGTAACTTTATGCACACAGGCATATATAGATCCTTGTTTACTTATCAAATTACATGGGCACATGTACACATCGATGCATGCATAAATGTTTACATTGATCCATATATTTATGCATTCCTTCAATATATGCATTGCTAATAAATAGTTAATTTTCCCTGTTTTCTTTCATTTATTACTGAAAATGCAAATTGAGTCTCATTGTTAACATAGAGTTGTATTCAAGAGTTCTTTTCAAAACATATTTTCTAAATCCTATTTATTACAGATCCCTAAAAGCATGTATGACAGTTCCTCGAAGGCTAAAATGTATAATCAGATTTCAAAAATATTTACATGTATCTATGCATTCAAATGCATCATTAGATATACTTTATACACTTCTTCCAAAAACACTAATGTATTACTGTTTTGTTTCAATCATAAATGTTTTTTTTTATATGTTTAAAATGCAAATTGTTTCTGACATTTCTAACTTTATGGATGTAGGCATATATAGATTCTTGTTTACATACCAAATTACATGGACACATGTACACATCCATACATGCATAAATGTTTACATGGATCCATATTTTTATGCTTTCCTTTGATATATGCATTCATAATAACTAGTTTATTTCTCCTGTTTTCTTTCATTTAATACTGCAAATGCAAGTTGAGTCTCATCATGCTTTCAGACTCGTTCAGATGCCAAGGATGCTTTTCACTCTTCTATGCATTATGTGCATGTCGATACATGTATACATGCATACATGTATACATAGATACCTCAAGCATTGTTACAAATGTTTCTCTCTCAATAATTTGCATGCAATTTGCTATAAACATGTGAATTATTTTAGTGTACCTACATTTTATCTTATGTAATAAGGTTCTTTATATCTTTCCAAATTATTTTTTGTTTAAAATATATACACAAAAAATATTTATTCATATTACATAAACAAGATTAAAATCTTATTTATAATAAAATCAATACCTTTGTACTGTTTCATCTAAGAATTTATTGTAATATTTATTTCACTTATTACATTTTAATAAGTCAAATTATTACATTTTATTTTGAATGCAAAGTGCTATAAACATGTGAATTATTTAAGTCTAGCTACATTCTATCTTAGGTTATAAGGTTCTTTATTATATCTTTGCAAATTACTTTTTGTTTATTAAATATACACAAATATTTATTCATATTACATAAACAAGATTAAAATCTTATTTATAATAAAATCAATAGCTTTCTAGTGATTCATCTAAGAATTTATTGTAATATAATTACATTGTTCTATACACAAAATATGTTTTCGTATTACATAGACAAGATTAAAATCTTATTTATAATAAAATCAATAGCTTTATATAGAAGTAACCTTCATACTACATTAAAAAAAAGATTGATTAATCTTAGAAAAGTCTACACTCAAATGAGCTACCCCTATCAATGTTCCACCTAACACTAGTGTTTCTACTAGCACTTGCATATTGTGATATGATAAACTAAAGAAACTCAGTTGTATTAATTAACGTAACATGTGTTTTAGAACAGTACACTCTTCTATGCATTATGTGCACATGGATACATGTATACATAGATGTCTCAAGCATTATTACAAACGTTTCAGATTATTTGCATTTAATAATTTAAACAAAATAATAATGCATTTTTGCTTCCTAATTAAGATCATAAAGAATCTTTCTTGTCGCAAATGTATACATACACACATAAAAATACAAGTATTCATTGGTATATCTATAAAAAAGTCCACGTATACATGGTACCCATAAATACAATTTTACATGCATCCATCAACACATGTTAAGTATTCACATGTCTCTATGGATCACATTGCCCATGGACCCTAAACATTCCACACATTAATGCACCATTGCAAATTACTTCAAACTTTTCTAGCTATATTTAATACATTTATATTCCTATCTCCTATCTAATTACTTTTTCTAACTCATAGCTAGATGCTTTTTACGTCTCGGTGGGAACTCGACGCTTGCGTCACTTGTTAGTATCTAATATTAGGTATAGTTATTTAAACTCTTGCAAAACTATATATAACATCATAATATTTTCAGCTACTCTATCCAGTATTTTACTAAACCAAATTATAACAAAAGAACATTTAGTTAATTATTTTCACATAAAATTAAATTAAATTAAATAATTATATGATTATATATTAAAGTAAAATTACTCTAAAGTGAAAAATATCAATTATTAAAAAAGTAATTACACTGTAAACAAATATTTATTCTTACAACACTACAAAGATATGTATCGACCACTATGTGTCACTTGTTAAGTTTATTATTGTGATGGTGAAATTTATATATTCATGTTTGAGATTCCATGAAAAATGAAAGAGGTGGAGAACATAAAGCATGTGGCTAGTTTTGTTGAAGATTGGAGAAAGTTGATGCTTGAAGTTGGTAAGTTTCCAGAATATTTTTCAAAATATGTTGGAAATAATAGCCTAGTATAAAGAGTCACTGAAGAAGATCACCACTACACTTCAAGTCTTTCAAGAGGAACTAAAGAAAAGGAAATCAAAATTCATGTTGGAGGAAATGGCTCATCATCCTCCCCCTCACATCACTACCTCTAACATAGAATAAAAGTAAAGATAAATCTCCTAGCCTAATTGAATCTCCTTCCATCCTTGTGGAAGATAAGAGTAAGGTTCCTAAAGAGTTGTTTGAAGACAACCTAGATTTTTTGAACACTGAATGGCAGGCTATCAAAGACATGAAGTTGTTGGGTGCCCTATAGCTATATCTATTAGTTGACGGTTGGTCTTTTAAATTTATATATTCATGTTAACTTTCATTTAGTATTAGGTTTATTTTGATGAATTTTTATAGTATAATTATATGTTGGTAAGTGATGTACTAATTTAAATTCATAATTTTTTTTTTTTAATTCATTTCATCTTTATTTGTATCTATTTTTATAAATTCAATCATAATTCATTCACATTTACCTAAAATTTAATATATATTAAATTTTAGCTATTCATAGTAGTAATTATCACCATAAATTATATTTTTTCTCAAAATCATTATTTAGTGATTAGGTTCAATTCCATACTAATCCATCCAATTGAATCTTGTGGGATGTGGTATTAAACTTAAAATTCAAACCCTCTAATTCAAAGTCTACAAAAATCTTATTTTCACTAGTAGTTGTGAGTTAACTTTGCTAGCGTAGGTTTTTTATTTTCTTTATATTAGGGGATATTTACTTTTTCTTACACATATTATTAATATTTATTGGGTTTATTAGAAATATTTAGTATGATACCATATGGCATAATCCATTAGTTACATGTGTCACTCTCCCCCACACGTGGGTAGTTGAGTACAAACCCTCTGAGATTTTTACTCTATCCACTATTTTACTAAACCAAATTATTAGAGTAGGTTATGTCACATGCTTTTGCATTCACCAATTGGGTAAAACCTCCAACCTATTATGTGTAGTTGTATTTAATGCACCTCTTGGATATATATGCTGATTTTTCTATATATACAACACTCTCCTCTCACCTCAACTAGTTCAGTGGGAGTAAAGTGACTATTCTCAAAATTCTCTTGTAGTTTTATCCATTTTCTCTCTTTCAATATTCTCTCTATTCCACTAATTTTATCTTCAATCATTTGTCGATTGGCTCATATGTGATCTATTATTGGCATCAGATCCTAGCTTGGTTCTCACTTCTCATAAAATCTAACATGGTATCTGTAGACGTACAATTTTGATCACTTCCATATGATCAAACGCGTCTCCTTATTCATCCAGTTGCTCATCCCCTCTGTCAATATTAATTAAGCCAATTGCTTAATTAATACCTTGCATCTTGCACAAAGGTCCTAAAGTATTCAATTTAATACCTTTCCCCTCTTTCTCCTCTAAATTGAATAAATATGCCCTTTTATTTAATTTAGTCATATTCCCCTTTTGAATTAAAAATTCATTTTTTAATTCATCCTTTCTCTCTCATGGTCACATCCTCCAACTTTTGCAAGTTGGTCCCTAATCCATTTTAATTATTTTCATCTTCTTCTAATTAACCAGGGTTAGCATGTGCACACCCTTAATCATTATTAAGGTCACATCCTCCATAATTTCCCACTTGCCTCTAATCAGTCATTAGTCCATCTAACTGAGTACTTGCACAACCTTAATCAGTTGATTAGCCTAACCTAATCCTCATCCTATTTATGGCACGTGTCCTTGAGTCAACCTTATTAAAGGCTTTCTCCTTTTGGACAAGGCATCCCCCTTCCCCATGTGAATTTTTAATTCACCTTTTAATCCCCCTAGGCACCTAAAATGATTTTTTAATTCCTTCACTTCTCCCCACATGTCCTCTATTCATTCTTTATTCTTTCTCTCATCCCCATGAGAATATTTGAGGAATTTTTAATTCCTCACATGTCCTCTCACCCACATGGGGACAAGGACCTCCTTTATGAGGAGATCTTGTCCAATCCCAAGGTACTTTGTACCTCCCTCCATATCATGTACCATCCTTCCACCTCATGTCCACTTCACCTTTTAGGGCTATACCACATGCCACATGTCAAGATGTGAGGGCTTGTGAGTTCTCAACTCACCTTGGCCCTACATCTTGATCATTGATGGCTCAATCTCAACCGCTCATTTCCTAGATTTCCCCAAAAATCCTATAAATACCCCTCTTTTCCTCATTTAGGAGATCATTTTAGGCTAGCTAAACTTCTTGCGCTTATTTTCAACCAACACTTAGCCATTTTCTTGTTTTCATCCACTTGCATCCATCTTCACATCCTCATCTAGCTTGCATCTTGCCATCCAAGGAGCATACACATCAAAGATTGAAGGGCCAACCAAAGGATCAACTCAACGCAAGGTATAAAGTTCCATTTTGTGGCTTTGTCTTGTTTTGTTTCCAACTTAGGCTAATCTTGAAGTGTAGGTTGTTTTAAGTTGTTTATTTGCACTCTTTTAACTTGTTGCTTGATTTCTAGCGCTTTATTTCGACCTATCACATTTCTGGCACACCCAGTGGGACCCACAAACGGGTCTATTTTCTTCACATTTGCTATTTTTTGTATTTTTCAAGGTCCAGGTTGCAGAGTGGCAGATTGGTCCTGACAGAGTGGTGGATCTGTCCAGAGGTGGCAGACTGGGCCTAACAAAGTGGCGGATCTATCCAGAAGTGGCGGACCTATCCTGTAGTGGCAGATCTGTCCTGACAGGGTGGCGGATTTGTCCTCCGGTGGCGGATCTGTCCTACTATGGCGGACCTGTCCTACAGTGGCAGACTGGGCCTAACAGAGTGGTGGACTGGTCCTAACAGAGTGGCGGATCTGTCCTTGCAGAGTGGTGGACCTGTCCTCCAGAAGGTAAAAAGTTCAAATCTTTTCTGAATGTCTTTTGGTAAAATAGGAACATAGTTTAATTAAAGGGTGTCAATAAACCTTGGTTGGCATGTTTGGGAAGGCTATTTGACGTATCCAATCCCCTTGCGTCATTTGGCGATCCTGGGTGACGAGAAATCGTAGCTTTCCAAGTCCTTTTGAGTCACCATTTTTCACTTTCTTAGTGGGACCTGCTTGGGATTTCATCACCCCAAGGGACGATTCCAACCACGCGTACCGGCGGGGTATATAAAGGGGGGAAAGCGAAAGTTGTACCCCAATCCAAACACGTTGTAATTGGCGAAGCATCGGGATGACATGAAGAGTTGGTCCGAGCCTCTAGTATCTCGCTAAGGTTCCCGACTCACGCTTGTAACGGGTTGGTGTTCACGGTTTGGGCCTCACGTACCGGGTATATATCGAGGACTCCTTAGAAACCATGTGCATCCTAGAGTAGAAGACTTTGTTGACCATACCCGTTTCTACTAATATTAGGGTTGTGCTGCTTGAATTGTCTTTCTTGTGCAAAAACCAGTGATTGTCAGTTTGGCCAAGTCTTTTTATGATTGCTACAATTTGGGTCCTTTGCCTTTGCCATCCATCAAAAAACCAAGCTTAAGCTTATCCTTTGGCAGACTTAACCTTATCTTTTAGCAAACTTGTCCTCGTGCTGTGGCGGACCTGTCCTTGTGCTGTGGCGGATATGTCCTAATGCAGTGGCGGATCTGTCCCAGTGCAGTGGCAGATTTGTCCTAGTCCAGTGGTGGATCTATCCTAGTGCAATGGCGGATCTGTCCTTTTGCAGTGGTGGATCTGTCCCAGTTCAGTGGCGGACCTGTCTTAGTGCAGTGGTGGATCTGTCCAAACACAGTGACGAACCTGTCCTTCTGCAGTGGCAGACCTGTCCCTTTGACCATCCTATACCATCATTTGGCATTCATTGTCCCTCTGTTTTGAACACCGAAGCGATCATTTAGTGTCCAAAACAAACATCTGGATGTCCGTTCCGAGCCCCCATCCCTTCATTCTAAGGGTCATTTGTCTTGAATAGTCTTTTGCTTGTTTCGAGAGCCATTCATCTACCTTGAGACACTCCCCATCCGTCCTAAACACGCTTTCATCTCTGATCTCCCTTATTCCATATAAACCCCGTTGGAGTCGTCATCCAAGTTGACCTAGGTATTCATCCCTAATCACAATCATCATAGCTGGCTTAGGATCGCTATCCGTCTTAGGTCAGTTATCCTTTTCGACCCAATCAATCCACTTCTATCTCAAGTTGGATTCGGTGTCGTTATCATACATCCACCTTTCAATCAATACCTAGTGTTACCAAAGATCCCTCTTAAACTCGGTTGTCGATCTCGGTCTTCATCTTATCTATCATCACATCAATCCTAATCATCAGATCGATCTGATCCCCACATCATCAAACCTATTCGGACCAATACCCAAAATCTAGGTTAATCCAGTATCTACCAATCAATCCTATCCAATTCCATTAAGCCAATCTGTGTCGGAATAATTAATCATCGTCAACTAATCTTTCATCAAAATCAAATCAATCCTTCATCATCAAGGTCTTTCTAATATCTTGATCCCTCTCATCATCTTGCATGCCCGTTCAGACTCGACCGCAAGCAAAGAAAATGGCCGACCAACAAGCCCTGAATGCCCAATCAAACAATCCTCAAGATCCCAATAACACAATGAACATCCCCCACGATCCCCACAACAGTACCTCATCACAATCCAATGTGGATGGTCAAAACACGTCACCACCTGGGGAAGAAAACATGGCTGACCAACCTGAGCTCACATTTGAGGAACATTTCAGCAACCCTGTTAATGCCCAAATGACAGAACGCCTTCTCGAAAGACATGGTGACCAAATCTTGGCTCACTTGATTGACAAAGGTGTCAAACTGCCGTCAGGTGTCGACTTATCCAAGTATGGCACCTCTACAACCAATGTGTCCCAACATTCACATGACATCCCCAGTAGCTCGTATGTCCCCAACGTTCCTCCCGCAGAAGGTTGGCATCAACCTGAATTTGGCAATGCTCTCCTATATCCCGTTGGCAATCCCACACATCCTGCCATCTCGGTCACAGGAACAGCCCAAACCGTCGATCCCAATGATCCTTTTGCCTATGGCATGCCGCAAAACATCCCACAATAGCAACCATTAATACTACCAGCACCACCCCTCTCGAACCCGCTTCCTGTCAACACTGGAGGCAACCCCTTCACCGCATTACCCCCACCTCCTGGGACAAACAATCCATCACCATCGTCATTTGTACCTCAACAACCACCTCAATCCAACATTCCTCCTCCATCGTCATTCAACCCTCCACCACCACCTCAATCCAACATTCCTCCTCCATCGTCATTCAACCCTCCACCATCATCCCAATCCAACATCCCTCCTCCATCGTCATTCAATCCTCCCCCATCATCCCAATCCAACATTCCTCCACCATCGTCGTTCGTACCTCAACAACCACCCCAATCTAACATCCCTCCATCATCATCGTTCGTATCCCAACAACCTCCCCAAGCCTATGCTTCCACTAGTGCTCAACAACCTCCCTCGCACCACATCTCAATCGCACCTCCACCTCAACAACAATCATTGGTCAATCCCCTTTTTTCAACACAACCATCACAACATCAACCGCAAGGAAATCAACCTCGGCCTTCGGCCCCGACCATATCTCCGTTCCTTGCATCCATTTTACGCTCACAAGCGCAACCACAACATAGCATCCCATCTCGCCCATCACAGCCGCCACCTATGCATCAACAACAATATCAACAACCACCTCATCACTACAACTATTACAACCAACAACAATATCAACAACCCTCCTATGGGGCATCACAACAGTCATATCAACACCCCCAATATCCGCAAGCTAATCAGCAACACTTTCTCCATACTTCCCAACAGTATGCCACCCACAACTACCCGACCAATCCATATCCCACCTCGCAACAGCAACCTTTTTATCAACAAGGTCCCTTGGCATATCAGCAAGAGGTACCACCTCCTCATCCATACGCCCATCTCCAAACATCCTCTCAGAATCCACAATCGTCCTACCATCAATACCCGTCCAACACTCCAGCCAATGCGGACATCCTAGAAATCGAAGCTGCACTAAAGGATCTCCAGGCAGGGACTAGCAAGCAATCGTTCAAGTTCGAAGATATATGTCCCTATCCGTATGATCCCTCCATCTCATTGATTCCCTTCCCCAAGCATTTTGAGATGCCAAAATTTGACAAATATAAGGGGAACAAAGATCCTAAGGCCCACCTACGGGATTTTTACTCCCAGTGTCAAGAAGTGATCCACAATGACAACTATCTCTTGCGTCTGTTCCCCCGAAGTCTGGTAAGTGATGCACTAGGGTGGTTCATGACCCTCGACAAGGGATCTATAAAATCTTTTGCGGACTTGTCAGAAAGGTTTGTCTCCTACTTCTCCTTCAACTTGGAGAAAGATACTGATACCCTAGATCTTCTCAAGGAGAAACAACGTGAAGGGGAAACTTTTACTAGCTACCTCCAGAGGTGGCGTGCCCTAGCAAGCCGAATGAAAACTCCTTTGAAAGAAAAGGACATGGTCACCCTCTTCGTGGAGAACTCCCATCCTGACATGGCTCACAACTTCCGATTACACTGTGTCACCACTTTTGTGGAGGTAGTAGAGAAGGGACCTATCCTTGAGCGTGCCCTTGTTGCCAAGGGGCACATCAAAATATACAATCAAGATAAGGAAAGGTCATTCAACGACAAGCCACGTTTCTGGAACAAGAACAAGAATGTAGTCAATGATGATGTCACTTATACTAAACATGTCCATGTTGCCAACACATCCCAGAAACAACAGCAATCCATGCCTAATGCCATATTCGTACCGCAAGGGACGCCACGTCCTCCCCAACAGTCCAATCAAAATAACCAAGGGAACACTAAGCGTCAGTATGCTCAACTAGGAGAACCCTTGAGTGTCGTCTTCAACAAACTACTGCAGATCAGTTATCCGATCACGTACCCCGTCACCAAGCCACTCGATGAATCCAAACCTAAGCCCGCATGGTTTAGGGAAAATGAATATTGTGAGTTCCACAAAATCAAAGGACACTCTCTGAATAAGTGTCAAGGTCTAAAAAACTACGTCCAGGATCTCATCGATCGAGGTGACATCAAGGTTGATCCTAACCAAGCTCCGTCGTCCAATGCTCAGTTGCAGATTTATCAAAATGCTTTCCCAAACCATAACCAAGACCCGAGCACTTCCAACAGTAATCCTCAAAACAACAGCACAAATAACGTGAGTTACAAGAATGTACCCCTCAATTACGAGGGTATTATTCATTACATTGAGCAGGTAGAACCTCGTGTATCCATGATACATGTCAAAGCTAAAGACTCTCAATGTGTTGTTACCACACGACGAGCACGCATCACCGTTCCTGCAGCCTCTGCACCTGCCCAACCGACTCCTGTAACTTCCCAGTACAATATCCTTGATCACTTGGGAAAGACCCCTGCACATATCTCCATCTTGGATTTACTCAAGTCTTCCCCCGTGTATCAAGAAATCCTTAATAGAGCCCTACAGGAAACCCATGTGGCTAATAATATGGATCCTACACAGTTTCAAGCCTTGGTAGGACACCTAGCTTCATCTCACCAACTACACTTCAGCCACGATGATATGCCCAACATTGATGCTAATCACAATCGCCCCTTACATATTGAATTCATAGTTGCTCGGCATAAAATAAAAAGGGTCCTGGTAGATAATGGCTCTGCCCTCAACTTGTGCACTTTAAAATTCATAAAGTAGGTGGGGTATACCCAAGCGGACCTAAGCAGCCAGATTATTACAATCAAGGCTTATGACAATGCAGAAAGAAATTCAGAAGGGATCATCAATCTTCCTGTCCAAGTGGGACCGGTAGTTTAGTACATCACCTGCCATGTCCTTGATCTGGACTTACCATATAATCTCCTCCTTGGCTGTCCATGGCTCCATGCTATGCAAGCCATGCCTTCCACCTACCATCAGTGCCTCAAATTCCTAGTCAACAGACAAGAGGTAACCATCTATGCCGATCCCTAACCATTCGAATATTTTCGCGCCCTAGAGACATCATTCCCCCATTTGCATTATTGTCTTGGGGTTGAAATGGGGGCTTCTCGGCCATCACCCCTTAATCCACCATCCACCGTAATAACCGCTCCATCTTCCACTGAGCCTACATTCACAAAAGTCCAGATCATTGACAAAGGGTGTGGCGAGTACGAAATGCACACTACTCTCAATATAGCAACCATGCCACCATCGCCACACGAGTATGGTCAACCTTCCCATGCTACCCCAAAAGAGGACAAGACTGTCACCTTCCATGGCAAAAACATCCCTACTACCACTTTTGTATCCCCAAGTATGAAGACAGATGCGCCCGAAGAAGACATAAGCCAATGGGTTTACCGAGAAGAGCCTCAGCCGGAAACTCCTCTTAAAGAATACTTCCAAGAAAAGTACCCCTGGCCGACAAAGTTTGTGGAAAAGCATAACTATCAAGGCAAAGGCCTAGGAAAGCAAGAACAAGGGCGGTTACAACCCATTGATACATTTCCGCTATCAAGAAATATGGGCATTGGGTATGACAGAAAGAAAAAAGGCCCCGAAACATCGTCTAATGCTTCCAATAGTGTAGTTGTGGACAACGGCTTATTGGAAGACATACCCGAGGAGGAATCCATCATACGTGCGTACGATGACGTCGATCATGCCGACCTATCTTCCATGTTCGAATGCCTATTTGTTTGCACTATTAGCCTATCCCTCCGCTATCCTAAACTCATTGATTGGGACCTACAAACTAGCACACCTGTCAGTATGTCTGCGGATACCTATATTAACCTCATGGGATTGGGGGAGGATGAACACTCCAGTCGCAAAAGTAAGAATGATAAAAATAACAAACGGTCATCTAGTGAAAACCTCCCTGAGGCACTTCATGACCTTGAAAAAGTAAAAATAAAGGATGCATCTGATGGCGAAAACCTCGAAGAGGCGCTAGAAGATGGAGATGTTCATCTTCCCCTTATGGGAACTCAGCTATCTGCCAGATCATCTGTTCTGATTGAAGAAATGCAAGAGATTAATTTGGAAACTGATGAAAATCCCAAGGTCACCTATGTAGCCAAGTCACTCTCTGAACAAGAGTTTCTGATCTTTGCACAGCTACTCCAGGAGGGAGTTGTTAACTTTGCTTGGTCATACTCGGACATGCCAGGCTTAGATCCCGCCTTGGTGGTTCATCACCTGGACATCCGCCCAGACGCTAAACCTGTCAAGCAAAAACTCCGCAAGATGCATCCGCAAGTTGCGTTGTTAGTCAAGAAGGAATTAGAGAAGTTACTGGAGGCAGGATTTATCAGACCAATTGACTACTCTGAATGGATCTCCAACATAGTGCCAGTAGCTAAACCAAATGGTGACATTCGGATATGTACGGACTTCAGGGATCTCAACAAAGCTTGCCCCAAAGATGAATTCCCCCTACCCAATATTGACATGTTGGTCGACCTAACAGCAGGACATGAGATGTTGTCCCTTATGGATGGCTTCTTCGGGTATAACCAGATTCGAATTGCACCAGAAGACCAACACAAAACCGCCTTCACCACTCCTTGGGGCACTTTCTACTACAATGTCATGCCCTTTGGTCTCAAAAATGCGAGGGCGACATATCAGAGGGCAATGACGATCATCTTCCATGAACCTCATACATATTATCATGGAAGACTATGTTGATGACCTATTAGGGAAATCCAAAACATGAGTAGAACATCCTGCCATCTTGAAGAAGATATTTGAGCGGTTAGAGCATTATAAGTTGCGGCTGAATCCAAAAAAGTGCGTCTTTGGAGTCACTTCCAGAAAGTTGTTGGGTTTCATAGTCTCTCATAGAGGCATTGAGGTTGATCCCGCTAAGGTGAAGGCTATCCTGGATATGCCCCCCCCACGTAATCTCAAACAGCTAAGAAGCCTTCAGGGAAAAATGCAGTCCATCCGTCGCTTCATTGCCCAGCTGGCAGACAAGTGTCAACCATTCACTCATCTTCTAAAAAAAGATTCCACCTTCCGATGGAACCAGCAGTGTCAGATGGGATTCGATAAGATTAAGGAATATTTAGCCCATCCACCAATATTGATGCCACCTATTCCCGGCAAGCCCCTCTTGCTCTACATCTCTGCCACTTCGGCATTGTTGGCGCAGCATGATGAGTCGTCAAAAGAAAAGGCAGTCTACTACATCAGTCGGACATTGGTTGGCTACGAGCTAAACTACTCTCCCATGGAAAAAGCCTGCCTAGCACTCATCTTCAGCACACAGAAGCTTTGACATTACATGCTTAGCCATCCAGTAAAATTAATCGCCAAGATCGATCCGTTGAAGTACCTGTTATCTAGAACCACTCTGACTGGCCGCATGGCTAAGTGGGTCATGCTCCTCAGTGAATTCGACATAGAATATGAAGATCGCAAGGCTATCAAGGGGTAGATAATTGCAGATCAGTTGGCAGAAGCTCCTCTAGTTGACACTCACCCATTGATCACGGAATTCCCTAATGAGGAAGTCTTTTCAATTGAGGAAACCCCCATGTGGACACTGTATTTCGATGGATCATATACACATAATGGATCGGGGGCAGGAATTTTATTAGTTACCCCTCAAGGTGACTACATTCCCAAGTCATTCAGGATAGCGTTCCCATGTACCAACAACATGGCCGAATACGAAGCTCTCCTCACCGGTCTCAAAATTGCCAAACAGTGGCACATAACTCAGTTGAAAGTCTTCGGTGATTCCTTGCTAGTCATTAGGCAAGTTAATGATGAGTTTCTGACCAAGGATGATAAGTTGTTACCCTACAAGCGCATGGTGGATGATTTCAAGAAATACTTCACCTCCATACAATTTGAACAGATTCCCAGGGTACGAAACAAAGCAGCTGATGCGATGGCCACTATCGGCTCCCTCCTGGACATGCCCAAGGATCGAACAGAGTGTGAGTTCCTTGTAGAACAACTGTTAATCCCAGCATACGATATCCCTGAGACTGAAATGGTGTGTGAAATTGTAGGTCCCACCTCCCCATGGTACCAAGACATCTATACCTACCTCCGTGATAACATTATACCCCCAAACCTTTCACGTAACCAACGCAAATCCTTCATTCATCGCTCTTCTCGATACGTCATCGTCGGTGATACGCTTTATCATCGCGGGTATGATGGAATCCTCCTCAGATGTCTAAATGAGACCGAAGCCCATGCGACACTAACGGAGGTACATAGCGGTGTTTGTGGGGCACATTCAAATGGTATGGCGCTGGCCAAGAGGATCCTACGGGCTGGATATTATTGGCCTACGTTGGAACATGATGCTTGTGAGTTTGTGAAAAAGTGTCTTCCATGCCAGCAACACGCAGATTTAATCCATGCTCCAGCACAAGATCTTCAGCCCCTCCTGGCACCATGGCCATTTTCTTAATGGGGTTTTGACTTGATTGGCAAGATTCACCCACCATCATCCGACGACCATACCTTCATAATCACCGCCACTAAGTATTTTACCAAGTGGGTAGAGGCAATGCCCCTCTCACAAATCACTGGCATTCAGATCTCCAAGTTCATCCTTTACCATATTCTCTGTAGATATGGTATCCCATCCACCATCATTTCCGACAACGGCAAACCATTCAAGAACCAAGCCATGAAACACCTATGCAAAACCTTCCATATTCAACATCGTTGGTCGACGCCGTATTACCCCCAGGGTAATGGTCAGGTGGAAGCGACCAACAAAACCCTCATCTGTATTCTCAAAAAGGCTGTCAATAACACCGGACGAGATTGGCACCTCCATATTCATCCTGCCCTTTGGGCATATCGCACATCCATTCGCACCCCCATAGGTGCCACCCCCTACTCTTTGGTGTTTGGTGCTGAAGCCGTCTTGCCAATCGAGGTTGAACTTCCATCATTGAGAATCTCTCTTAAGAACCTTATCAGCGAAGAGGATGCTCGTGTTGTGCGGCTTGCACAGCTAGAGTTACTGGACGAACGCAGAATAAAGGCCTACGATCATCTGCAAGCATATCAGAATCGCCTCAAGCGTAGTTACAACAAGAAGGTTCGTCCTCACCAATTCCAGGTGGGTGAACTTGTCCTTAAAGAGAACCAACGTACTCAGCAAGACCGAGACAAGAAAGGAAAATTTGAGGCCAATTGGTTGGGGCCCTATATCATAGCTGCTAAATATGGATCTGGGACATACAGGTTGACTACTCTTGAAGGAGACCCCCTTGACGAGCCTATCAATGCCATGCATCTAAAAAAGTTCTACGCCTAATTCTGCTCGGTTACCCTACCTTATCAAAAAATATAAAAAAAGTCAAAAAGTAAAATAAAATCAAAAAAGTCAAAAATAGTCAAGAGAAATAAATTCGTCCTATGGTGAAAACCACCTCTTGGTGGCGCCTTGGATAAGTATGGATGGTGAAAACCTGGTAACAGGCGTCATCCATAGAGGGCTTAATCATTATCTACCTGACATCCTAGTTATTTTACGCCTTCATCCGCACCATTGTCCTTACCCATCTCATCCTAGGCTGCTTGGTAAATATTGAATTGAGCATTGGACGACCCATCTAGCATATCCCCCATTCCTGAGCTTTTCAGTATCCCACTCTGAGCTTACGTCATTCACATTTGTGTCATCAGGTAGGGTCATCCATCGTGTCGGTCCTCACCTAGGTCCCATCCCGTCATGTCTGCCAGTCGAACTACGTTGCCCCTGCGCTGTCACATAGGCAAGGTTGATCGTTTGATTCACCCCCGGGGCATTTGTCCATCATCATCAGTCACCATTAGTCTTCTTTCTGCTTTATCCATGGTCTTTTCCAGAACTACGAGGGCTCTGCGCTTTCACGTAGGTAAGGCTAATCTATGATCGGCCCCCGAGCCCCTAGGTCTGTAGGTTATGTCAGCCTTTTGAGCTTCGTTATCAAGTTATGCCCACATCTAACCGGTCCTTAACAAACAAAATTCCCTTGTGTTACAAGATATTGTCCCTCGGAAACATCCCACGTCAACTGGGTCATCTTATGTCGCATCCATCTTTGGTCTCAACAGGATGAGTCATTCCTAGCAGACCTCACCAATCCCATCCTCCACCTTGATCCTATGGCAAAGGACCTGTTTTCTTGATTATGATCTCTTGATGTTTTTGAATTTTGTTTATCATTTTAGGTTCCTTCCCATCACTTGTCGAGGTCACCTTGGTCCACCATACCATGGCGTGCTTTGACCTGCTAAAATGGGGGCATACCTTGATCGTTTGTTTTGTCTGCTATCTTCTCGAGTTATCCCTCGTAGGACCCACCAAGATCTCTAGGATCTTGTGTTACGCTGGGATAACTTTGTGTGTTTGTGGTTATTACAACACCAGGCCCAACCAAGGTCATCATGACCTCGGGGTGTTGCGATAACCTTATTGTTTGTTGTGTTTGTTTCATGCGTAGAGTACTTACTTGCCTTGGTCTTCTATATCAAGGTGCTTAGTACCTTACGCTATAGTAAAAATCAATGCTCCAAAGATGGCAAGATCTCATTTCCACTGCATTTCCACCACTTTGCATGCACCCTTCATTTCCATCATAACCACCGCTTATGATTTCGGTTGTGCAAGTACTCTTGTTCTTTGTTCCTCTTGTCGGCCCTCTTCCTCTCGGGATATTAATGGCTATTTTTGGCAAATGCAATCTTCCATCCGCCTATCGCCCACCCGCATCCTCATAACGGTCGTTATTGACATATAATTGCATCATAAATCATATAAACATGTGCATCCATCAATCATATATCATACATCATATAAACATGCATAAATCGTCCATCCACATGTGCATCCATAAATCATATATCATACATCATATAAACATGCATAAATCATCCATCCATCAATCATACATCATAAATCATATAAACATGTGCATCCATACATCATGAATCATAAACACGTTTGCATCAATCATAAATCATC
>VDFB02373692.1:0-25425 GCA_007258455.2 Sequoia sempervirens
TTCCTTTCTTCGAGTTCAATGGTTTTTAGCATATTATCCTTTTTGAGGTCCACATTCCTACTCACCACATCATCCAAATATTCTGCATTAAAGTTCAAAGGTTTCAATTAAGAAATTGGGTTAGTAACCCCTCAAATCCTTCAGTGATTGTGATCTTTAGGTGTGACTAATATGGAGTAGAAGTAAATTATTGAGTTAGAAATTAAATGGTTGAACACTCTCCCTTCAAGGTCTTATCTACACACTTTTAATTCTAAGCCCTCCCCTATTTTACCTAACCAATACTTCATACTCTTTTAAATTTTATTCCACCCACAATAGATTTCCTTTTACTTTTCTTATTAGGGTTATTGGTTTCTCTAACTTTTCAATGTTAGTGATTTCCATTTTATCTCTTATTTCCTCTTATTTAGTATTTCCAAGCTCTTATTAGGATTCCTAGATTGGCATAGTCCAATGAGGCTTACCTAGCCTTCTCAATCCTTCTACACCATATTTTATCTCTACTAAGTCTATTTCAACTGCCTATCTTCATTAATGCTCATCTCATATGCCATATGAATCTCTTCAAATATAATCGCTCTTTGCTTCTTGCGATATATTCTATCCAATAATTTTTTATTTGGTTTACACTATTCCTTTTATTCATCATCAATGACTCAAACTAGATATTCCTTAGTAGTTGCATCTTTTCAAGACCTCCCCATTCAATTCATCACCCCTAGGTGTCTAACCCCTTGAGGGCTAGAGCCCAGTGTTTACTACTACACAACATCATAATTGCTTCCATGCTCATCTATAGTACTTTCTCCATTTTTTCTCTCTCTGAAATATTATCCCTAGGTTTGGTCCTATTCTCACCAATAATAACTAGGGTCCTAAAAATAGAGCTAAATGTTGACAAAAATGTAGGGCAATGATTTTTGTTATTTCTATGTTAGTGTTCTATTTTACCTTAATGTAATAGATTAGGTAGACAATCAAAACATATGCAATAAGATTATATAATAACAAAATAAAATATACATATATTAATTCATCATTCATACATACATCTCTCTCTCACACATATTCTTACTCTATCTTCTCTCTATCTCTTGCTCACATATATCTTCTCCTCTCATACACATATTTGTATCCTTTGTATATCTATCATGTATCTCACTCTCACTCATAAATGATCCATCTATGCTCCATGTCATCTCCCACTTTTCCTTCCTTATATGGCCCCTTAATACTTTTTCATGATGATTTTTCCTTATACCCTTTCATAATAACTTAGTTATTTTTTCCCACGCATTTAATTTTTCTTGTATGGTATTTGTCCTTATTATAGATTATTTATGAATGTTAGATTGTTTAAGGTTATTTAAGGGCTATATGACCCATATATTAGTATGAAAATGACATTAATTACATTTATGGAGCTCGTGTAGGTTGTACCTTCTTTGCATTGCTTAGAGGATGACAATTTTCATCCCATAGCACAAACTCTTTCCTCCCTTCTATATCATTTTTTTGATATTGAAACTAGACATGCTCTATTGTATATTGATTTTGTTTTTCTTTATGAGATTGAGGGTGTAATGAGTAAATTTTTTAAAAAATTGTGATAAATTAGATTGTTCAAAAATTTCATAACTAGTTATAATTCCTTGTAAAGAAGGATATTACCACCCAAAAAATTCTTGGTATATACAACACTATTTGCATCTTCTTACCTCATTAGGTTGCCTAGTCAAAGTTGAGTTTATCAAACTTCCTCTTCCATATTTATTTATTAGTTTCAAATGCAAGAAAGAAAACTTGAAACTTATGTGCATGACATTCTAAGGCCCCTAAGCTAGGTCCAACATTTTAAGAATTTAAAAAATATTTTTTCCTTTGCTTTGTTTGAAGTTTTTAATTGATCTTCCTTAATTGTAATAGGACAATGACCTAATAGTTGTGCACCCAAACTTTTCATCCATCAAACATGAAAATTTTTAACTTATTTACAAGTTTATTGTGAGGACCACATCATCAAATATGGTACCACTTTAACATGTTTTTGTTGATCTATTAAAATATAGAAAAAAGTTAGTTAAATAGTTGTACATTAAATCATGTCTTTATGTGACATTATATATAATTTTGTTTTCTTGATTGATTTGTTCTAAAGATTTCATTCTTTCTGTCATGCCTTTTTGGTGTGTCTATTGTGACAATATATGATTTTTTACTTTTTTGATATTGCTTGCTCTAAATAATTAATTTCATCTAATTAATAGTAATAAAAGTCATGATTAGTAATTTTGAAGTTGCAATTAATAGTGTTATAATAAAAAAATATTTTTTAATGTCTCAATACACTCAACTATTAAATCCTTGCACTAATTTATGTCACCAGTATAAGATACTCATCTATCCAATAAAAAAATTAATTTGACAAAAATAATAAAACTTAAAAAGATAATTTTTTTTTAAAAATCATTAAGTACAACTAGTACTTCTCTCTATATAAAACAAGTGCCACATAGTGGTGAGTACTTACCTTTTTAGTATTGTATAAGAACTAGCATATCTATCCTATTTCATAGTCTATATAAAAAACGTTGAGAAATATCGATTGTAGGATTCTAAAATGAGAGTAATATTTCTATTTGTGTTTTTGTTATAATATTTTTTTTAGTTGGTTCATATACAATAAGAGTTTCATCATCATTCACTGTATTGTAATTGGTTTATATTATCATATACAATAAGAGTGTCATCTTCATTCATTGTATTATGTGAAATGGTTTACATAAAGTGGGTTTTTAACCTTTCAAAATCAGAAATGGTTGGAAATAGAGGTGGAACATATATACATCATTCATCTTGACTTTTGCAATATGATAATCTTCAAGTATTCTAGTAGATATAAATAATTTTTGAGAGTATAATACCTTTTTTTGGAGTGGGCCCAAATTAGTATCTTTGGCATTTAGTACAATGTATTAGTGACTTTGGAATGCATTTGTGGGATTGTGTACATGTGTTATATTCCAAAGCTTGAAGTCTTTGTTCTTCTGCTTTTCTGTTTGATATTTGCTTTCCTATCCCTAATTTTTCATATCTGTCGTATCTGAATGGGGGCTTTATCCATAGGCCATTTAAAGAGCTGGCATGGGAAATTTCCACGAATGTTAACCTTGGTCTTTCTTTTGAGCCAATATCAACTATCACTTTTCAGAGAGTCAAGCCTTATGATTTGTGTATTGTTAGAACCCAAGCAAATCACAATGGTATTTGCAGGGAGTTGTGTGTCTGAATTGGTGTGATAGGAACAATCGAAGGATGTTGTTTATCAAATGGATTTCCTGTGTAGCTATCAAATTGCACCAATACATAAGTTGGTGGTTCTAGGGGGTGTTCCTAGGCGATATACAATTTCTTGGACAACACCCAAAGCTCCATTAACAAGGCCTGCTTCTATCCACAAGTTTGATGTTAGCATAACTTTTGCATTTTTGTTTAATAATATTTCAATATTGGATTCATCTTCTGTATATCCATTAGTTGCATTGACACTTCTATTTTTAACTTTTATGCTTCGTGTAATTGGATTTTTCAAGGAGTATAATTTCCTTCGATTGTGGGCTTGAATATTTTCATTTGTGGAAAACAAATGAACATTATTGTCAAATTCTTCATTTATTTCTCAATCTAATTTTTTAGTAGATCATGTAATTAGTAGATTCCAGTCATCAAGTGTAGGGTTTGCATTCCTTATATTTGTTAAAAGTTGACCGAAGCATTGTTGTTGATTGGTAGACCCATGTTGTCTAAATACCTGATCCAGAGTAATTATAATTTTGAATTCTTCCCATAAGATCTTTGCTCATTTGTTTCTTGCATAAGGTGGTTTGTTGTTAACAAGAGACAATTGTCTGTGATCCCCAACTAGGATCATTGATATTCTTGTAAGAAGTGGATAAGTGTTAAATTGAAATATATAATCTATTTGAGCAATTATGCGATAGATATTCAATTTTCTAATGACAATCATACTATATGCTGCATAGTTGTGTGAGATTCATACCATAGTTGTGTGAGAGATATACTTGCAAAAGGTTGATTTTCATTTTGAGGGAAGGCTTGGTGAAGTCGAAAATCGATGTTTTCAAAAAAAATTGCACCAATAAAACTCATTTCATTAATTAGTATGTATTTGATATGTGATAATTCCTCTTGAAAGCTTGTTAATTCGGTTCCTTCCAATCGCTTGAAATCATTGAATGGTATTTTTAATTTTGAATGAATAGTTGATGCTCCTATATTGTATGTCGTAACTCCTGTTGGTGTAAGTAGAAGTAGTGGAGATTTATTTCTTGATGAAGCATCTTGAAGGATTTTGGATATGACACTTATCACATATGAATTTACTATTCTTGTTGTGCCTTGAATTATCATGAGAAGAGGAGATTCATGTTCATTTATTTTGCAATGTGAAATTATCATGTTTACTGCTTTTGCTTGTTTGTTGTTCAGATTTTCATATTTGGTTGATTACTGCATACAATTTTTTATAAGACAACTATTTCTTTTCATGATGGTTATGAAATTGACTGCTTCATATGTGTACTGTTTACCATGAAAATTATAAGACTAGTTGGCGTACTTGTCAAAATATCTCCTTCCTAGCATCTCTATTTCTGAGATTTGCAAAGTTTCACCTTGATGAAGCCTTGATATAATTTCCCATTCATTCTTGATTGTAGAATCTGTGGCAATTTCATTGTTATCACTTTTAGATTATGTATTATCTTCAGTTATGTCACTCTCTATTCTACACTCAACATGCCATTGATTGTATTGGAAGTTTGACCAACATGCAATTGATTGTATTGTTATGACCAATGTACCTTTGTATATCATGAAATGGTTTGTACAGTAGCAATTCTAAAAAATAATAATCACACCATATTTTTGAGTCATGTGGAGGAATCAATAGGAATTTTGGGAATACTATGACAATAGCTTTTGTTTTCCTTGCATTCCATTAGTTTTTTATCTTGAGATTGGGATTATATCCAAGATCTTGCCACTTCAATAAAAGAGATTGATTCCATAGAGTAAGGCCTATTTATGTATGCATCAATGAAAGAGATTGGTACGTTTCACACATTTGAAAACTTCAATTGATATATATTTTTATATCACTCCATCTCACCATATATATCTCGCTATCTCTCCTCCTTCCTCTTTATCTCTTTAACTCTTCCTATCTATCTATCTATCGCTCTCTATCTCTCCCCCTTTATCTCCTTGTCTCTCTTTGTATTTAGTTCTCCCTCTATCTCTCTTTATATCTCTATCTATTTTTCTCCCTCGTCCTCTCCCATTCTATATTCATCTCTACCTCTATCTATTTGTCTCTCTTCCTCTCTCACTCTATATTCATCTCTACCTCTATATTCCTCTCTCCTCCTCCATCTCTAGAAATGTATCCCTCTCTCTACCCATCCATCCATCTCTCCCCCTATCTCTATAAATGTCTCCCTCTATCTTATTCACCCCATCTCTTCTACTCTATATTTTTGTCTTTATTTCTTGCTCGATCTCCCTCTCACTCATCTCTCTATCTCTTTCTATCCATATCCTTCTCTTTGTATATCTCCCTATCTCTTTTCTTATCCCTATCTATCTCTTTATACCAACCTCTCTCTCTCTCTCTCTCTCTTTCTCCCTATCCTTCTCCCCCTCTTCTCTCTCCCTCTCCACATATATCTCCCTATTCCCATCTTCTCTATCTCCATCCTCTACCTATCTCTCTCCCTTTATCTACCTCCCTCTCTCTATCTCTCCCCATCTCTCCCTCTCTTGCTCCCTCCATATACCCCTATCTATCTTTATATTTCAACCTCTCTATCCCTTTATCTTCCCATATATCTCTATATCTATATCTTTCTCTTCCCATTTATCTCTCTCCCTCTCTCTCTCTCTCTATCTCCCCCTATTTCCATCTCCCTCTCCATATCTATTTGTCTTTCTCTACTTATCTCTATTTTTCTCTTTTTCTCTCCCCCTCTCCCCCTCTCTCTATATCTCCTTATATCTCTATATACCCCTTCATAAATTGAGTGTTGTCTTTTATGGTTAAAACTTATTCATCTCTTCCTCACTATCTATCCCTCTCTATGGTTAAAAGTTATTTATCTCATCCTCACTATCTATCCCTCTCCACCTCTGCACTTATCTCTTCAAATGAGAGGGAGACACACCTCTTCGTTAAGACTTTTACCTTACAAGGAATATATCCCTCCATAAAATGAGTGATATCTTTTATGGTTAAAACTTATTTATTTATTTGTTCTAATAATTATGCTTAGTCATCCTTATTTTTTATTAACTATTGTCATTTATTATTTCTCTTCCCTAAGTGAGCTGTCTTTATTCCCTCATTGCATTAATAAGGACAATTGTTTCTTGTCATATCTTTAATAATTCCTTTGTTTATTTTAATGACTGTCTTTTTTAAAACAAACCATCTGTATGATATAATATTTTAAACTAACCAATATAAAATTAATATCCCTTGTTTAGTTTTTCTCCACTTTAGTTTTGGCTCTAGTAAAAAGAATTAAAAAGACCACAACATACGACATGAATAAGATCTCACAAGGTAAAAAAGAGAATTCTAATTGCTTTTCTTTTTTCCTTTTTGACATTTCCTTTATCTTTTGGAAAGTCTAAGCCAAAAATAATAGAATCAATATCATGTATACAATTTTTTTAAATTGAATTACTATAGATACTTAGTTGAATAAGAACACAAGATAAAATTGATACTTAATTGAATAAGAAGACAAGATAAAATTGAAATGAAGAAAGGGATAATGATAGATAGAGGTATTACCTCCAACTTTAAATTTAATTAGAAAAAGTATTATATGTTTAAATATATATGAAATTTAGTCATTTCACAAAAAAAAGGTTTGTTAGAAAATCAACAAGTAATTTAGTGATTCTTTATAATGATACCTAAATTTTTTAATATGCATAAAAAAATAAAAAAATAAACATAATAATTATTTTAAATTAATTCAAAGAAAAAAAAAAAATTAACTAACTTTTTGATGGAGATTTAAAACTACTACACAAGTTTCACTAAAAATAGTATCAAATGCTAACCTAACAAACATAAAAACCACAAAGAATTTTAAAATAAAAACTTACTAACATAATAATTTATACCAATAAACTAAAGTCAATGTAAAATTAATAATATAAAACTTAAAAATAAATAAAATAAATTGTCCAACTTAAAAAACATTATACAATTCACATCTTATATTTCAGATTTAAATAAAAAGAAAAAATAAAAAAAATGATACCAAAGAATGGATGATCACTGATCCAATACACTCAACCATTAAATCCTTGTGCTAATTTATGTCACCAATATAAGATACTCATCTATCCAATAAATAAATTAATTTGACAAAAATAATAAAACTTAAAAAGATAAAAAAAAATATTTAAATCATTAAGCACAACTAGTATTTCTCTCTATATAAAACAAGTGCCACATAGTGGTGGGTACTTACCTTTTTAGTATTGTATAAGAATTATTGAGTAGCATAGTTGAATTTTAATTTGTTCCTTATAACTACTAAATGTATTCTAATTAATTTTTTTTGATTGGTAATAAGGTTTATTTTATTGAATAATGAACATGCCATATACAAGCCAAATCCCAAAACACTTCCCAATACAAACAAGCTAGAACCCACCAAAACCAAAACAATACCAAAAACTACTTCCCCAACTCAAACATAATTCCTCCCAAAAGAGAAAAGGGCTTGAACCAGACCAACTTAACAAAGACTAAAGATCTTTAATAGTTCAGAGCTTTCTTTAGCCCTCCCTTGGTTTGGGATCGTAAGACCATATCAAAAGTTTTCTTCTTCTCCTTCCTTGATTTCTTTCCCATGACCTTTTGCCAACCATCCTCAACCCTTACAACCTCCTTTTGCCAATCCATAGAAGGGACCTAGGGGCTCTTCCAAGCTCTACACTCCGTAAATTCTTGAGGCTACTGATCATCAACCTTCCACTTCCCCGCATCTCTTGGCTGAGGCCTCCCACCACACTTCTTTTCTTTGTAATCCGGAGTTACAGTCCCTGTTTTGGATTTAGTTTCCGTGTCTTCAACCAAGGGCTCTTCCTGAGACGGATCCGTTTGATTCTGACATTGCTCCTCATTTCTTGCCTCCTGCAATAGCGATACTTCTTCTTGGTTTGGCTCCTCAAAAGCTCGACTCTCCTCCACCATGCCATTCAACATAGATTTCTCTCACTTTTCCTCCTGTTTCTCCATTGTGTAATGCTGGGTTGATGCCTCTTTCCACCAAGAGGTGAATTTGTTAGGTCTATGCTTGGCACATTCGGTTGCTAAGTGACCCGTTTGATGACAAATTCTACACCTAAAGGGTACTCCTTCGTAGTCCAGTGGTTGCACCCAACAACCCCTTGAAGAATTTAAACGAATCTCCTTTGGGGGAACCTTGGATATATTCATTTCCACCAAGATTCGGGCGTAAGTTGAGTGCAAAAGGTTTGAAGATCCTTTGTCTACTATTACGAAGGTTCCTACAGAGTTCCCTATTGCCTCCAAGCAAGCATCAAACCAAAACTGAAGAGGGAAATTAGGAAGTCTCACCCAATGTGGGACCTTCTCAAACACTTCTGTGGCTGGGTTAAAAGCTGGGTACCATGGCTTTAACAATAACACATGTTTGTCCTCCCTATCCCAGTAATAATCATATAGGATATGGTTTCTATCTTTTTATTTAAAAAAAAAAACAATAAAAAAGCCTCTGGCCATTGGGTAAATTTGAACATACCCTTCCATTAAAGGCTTCCAATGGTCTGAAATCCACTTGTGAAACTCCGACAGGCTTGGCCAAAAGCCCCTAAACCTCCCAATTAGAACCAAATTAGAAAAAACTTTCTCATTATAGACCACCTCTTTCTCTAGTTCGCCATCTATTTCCAAAGTGATTGACTTAGGAGAAACAAGGCAAGCAGAGATCCCACCCTTAACGCCAACAAACCTACTAATTGAGGTTTTCTTTACCCTAGCTTGCTCTATCTTGCTTTCCTCAAAACTCTGCTTTTTACCATCCTTAGAAGTTCCCCCCATAGCATGAATAGATTGATTACACCCACTAGAAACATCGGCCCTTTCAGAAACATGAGCCCCATTCTCTTGAGATCGGGGCACTGAAAACACGCCTCCATTCACAATGTGACTGTCGCTGAATGAAACCCTTTTCCATTCGACCTCTGCATTCTGACCACTCCACACATCATTCTCTGTTTGACACCCCCTACTTGAGCTTACACGGATGCAACTTTTGCTGTGCTGAGTCCCTACCGCCGGAATTTGCAACCTCACACCCTCACGACAGGAAGCCGCAAAAATCCTAGCCTCTTCACATTCATTTTAGGCGTCGCTACCTATATTTCCCCTGCTCAAAGCCAAAACCTTGTCAACAACGTGTTCTGCTTGGGCGTTGCAACCAAAATTTCCTTCACAGCAACCATCAGTGCGCTGGAAACCACTGGAAACTCCCCGTGAAACCACCTCAAACGACCCCGAACAGGGAAAAACCCTGGTCGATGCAACGTCCGGCTGCACTTGACCGTTACCCTCTATCTCTCCTTCGTTTCAAATTTATATGAACTTTGATTTGTCTAAAACTCAATGATATTTTGTAGAGTATGTATTCTAATTAATTATAACCCTAATCTTAGTTTAATTATTATTTTTTATATAATTATAATTGTAGCTTAATCTATATAATGATATTTATAATAATAAAATTAATCTTGAATCTATTTTTTTAATTATTATTATCATTTTATTCACTAATGTAAATAAAAAATATTATCTCTTATTAACCAAAACAAATTTAAAATAATTTTCACCATTAAAACATAAAATTACATCAAAATATTACTTGAAGAGAAGCACTAGATTATTAATATACACACACACATACATACATAGATACGTATGTGTGTATGTATGTATATACATTTATTTTTTAAATATACAAACATCAAAATTTTATAATAGATTAATATAAAATTATTAAAAATATAATATTTACTATATTTTGAGAAATAAAAAAATTAAAATTACATATATAAATATAAAACTTATGTATCTATGTAAAAATCTGTTCTATTTATGAAACTTTTTCAAATATTTCAAACAAATATTAACAATACAAAAAATTTCACAAAAAAAGCCTAAAAAATCAATCATTCCAATAAAAAATCCATCCTTAATAGGTGAGTTTTTAATCAATCATATTCGTAATAAATAATTTCAATTTTTTCTAAAGTTAAAAATCTTGCATCTCTACTTTAGAAAATATAAATATTTATTGAGTAGGAAAAAATAATGATTTCTAATTTGTTGTAAAACATATTTATTAGTAACTAATTAAATGTCACTAATTACAATAGTATTACCTAATGAAAAGTACTAATAACCAATTAAAAAATACTATACACATATTAATACCATATATATAATTGTTGGATAATGCAACTTATTTGAATCTACTTTCAACCAACAAATCTCTTCTTTCCCATCCTACAAATAGATGATCTACATGTCTTTGAATATACAAACCCTAAAAGGCAACACATAAAATTCGAAGGATATCTTACAAATTGAGTTTAATCTATTTTCTTGATATAAGAACATTATTGGTTATTAAATTTAATCAGTTATATTATTACCATAACAAAATCTATCAATTTCAGAAGGTTGAGTTACATGGACCATAGGTTAGAAACCACAAGTATTTCTTATATTTATTTTGGATGTAGCTTGCAGTGAAAAATTTTACACATCATTTTCTTGGAATAATATGATAGTGTTTGACAAGAGCACTTATGTAAAAATATGATTGTGCAAATGAATCTCCAGGTTTTCCAATAATTTACTAGATATTCTTGAAAATTGATGGCTTCCCATACATGTGAACAATCAACTATGACTATGTCCTCTTGTTGATCTATGTCATAGTTGGCTAATGTATTTACAATCCTATAAACTTCCCTGTAGAAATGACAAATAGAGTAATTACCCATTTTGTCTAGGAGTGGTAAAATTTATGATAGGATGTCATTGAGCTTCTAGTTAGTTGTACTTTCTCTTTATAACTACATTGATTATAATCAAGGAATCCCCTTGTATATCTATATCTCTAATATCTTCACATTCAAAAGGTCTAGAATTTGGCTTCATTGTTCATGATTGGATGTAACCTTTTGGATATTGCACTTCTTAGTCTACCATTCTCATATTTGATAATGCAACTAGAACTGTGAGAGGCTTCATCAAAATTTAGCTAAAGGCTACTCCATGGAGGTGGATAATGTTTTATTTTTTCTTTGTTTATCTTCTTCTACTAGTTTAATTGACCACCCCATGAACGAAGAGATGCACATTCAATTCTAAATAATTAATTAAAATTTAAAAAATAGGGTCCCATTTGTTCTCTTTGATTATCGAGGGTATGCTCTTGGTTGATGAGACAACTATATATTTAAGTGTAAATAATAATAAATTAATATTCATAAATATATTAAATTTTAAATTAATATATAATATTAATAGTCAAATGCACATTTAATATGTTGGATATTGATATAAATTGCCTTTCAACATGACCATGTACTAGAAAAACATATTCAATTAGTTTGATATGGACAAAAACTGGACACCATATCTAATGAATTTAGATTAAAATTTTGATAATCTAAATTTTAAAATTTGGAGGGTTTAATGTCAAACCGAGATAATTTTTGCAACCTAATTCAAGATCAAGAGTCTAAGCTAATGCCACACCTCATTTTTGAATACTTTAATAACCTATAATTTTGTAGTATTTATTTTATTGTCTGGATAATATAGATTTAAAATATGAAAATCTCAAGTTCTATTGCATTGAACATTGCGATGTAAATTTATGATTTATTGTGGGATTGTTATAGATGTCAATGTGATAATGTAATAATTGGGAATGATTTTTGTTTAGTAATCAAATTATGGTATGGTTATGATTTATAGACTAACTATTTTGTGATGAAGAGGTGAAGTTGGGAAGTGTTTTCCCCCTCCCAAAAGAGGAGGGAGAGCATCATGAAATAGAGAGTGGTAGATCAATACAATGAGTTACCATACCATGCCACTGAGAATTAGTTGTCCACACACACACATAAGGTGTTATCATTGTTATAAGTAATGTTTCTATGCTTTGTTTTGTCTTTGTTGGTTTTTTTGTAGCTAGCTTAACCAATAACTATGGTTAAAGGTCAACTTTCATTGTATTCTGGCTATTAAATTAGATATGTGATTATATCATTTCTTGGTGATCCTATTCTAGTTACCAAATGAATAGGTGAATGGTTGAGAAGGAGATTTTTTTTGTTTAGGTTATTTATTCTTAAAAATGAAAATGATTTATTTTGATTAAATTTAAATATTGTAAAATAATATAAATGATAATATTTAAATTTAAAAATAAAAATTAAAACATGCTTAAAAATATTAAATGCAAACAATAAATTATTTTTACTTGAATATTTATTGCAGCAAATTTTGATCCACCATCAGTCCATGTCAACACCTAGAAAAGAGGTTGAGGGACCAAAATATTGAGTGGAGTCATAACTTCACCATAGTGGAAGTACAAAAGGGAATTAATGGCATGTTCCATTTTGGCGTAGATGGAGGGGAGAGTAAAATATATTAAAGGGAGAGAATATTATTATAAGAGGACTATAAATATGAGAGAAGGAGAGCGCATGAAGGGAAGAGAACGTGGGAAATAGGCTGAATCATTCAGGTGTGGTTTTCTCTCTTTTATTTAACAAAATATATCTCTTGTATAAGGTTTTAAAGCTTCTATGCGAATGAAAATTTGGGAAAATAAGAAAAGAAGAGATGTTCTATGAAGTTTTTTTGGTATGTAAAGTTGAAAGAGTCTTTTTCCAAGCTTTATAAAAGCTCTTTTATCAACTTCTCTGTAGGTATTAGTGAGTATTGCATGCAACACTATTTTCTTGAGTGCAAATTTAACACCTCTCATAGGTTATTCTTTATAAATTTTTTATTATTTATAATTATATTGTTTGAATATACACACATATTTATAAAATTACAATAAGTACATAATATAAAATGCCCAGAAATCAATTTGATCATAGAAATTCAACAAATAAAAATATATCATAATATATATTAACTATTGATAGAAAATAACAAGCCATAGAAAAAATCACAGGCCTTGAAGTCTTCATTCCTTGAAAGTCAAAAGTTTACCATAAAATAATTTATTTTTCTATGGCATGACTATTTTATTATCCATAGGAAGCAAGAGTAATTGCTGTTTTGTTTTGAAGGTGTCTCTTTTGTATGCCAACCTTATAATATATGATTTTTAGAAGTCAAATGACCCAACTAATAATTTCATATGTTAAAAAAATTAGTATGGTATGCTATTTTCTTATAGTATAAATAACTAGGTTGTTAAATTTTGAGAAAACAATGGTGTTGTTCTTTCTTGGTCTAGGCGCCATAAAATAAATATGTGAATGTCTTTTCCTACAATAACACAAGTCTTGATGTAAGTTATTTGTTAAATATATTAATGTTAATATTCAAATGTAGCTAAGATCACATACTCTATCAAATATATTTGTATTGATATTCCAGTGCAACTATGAGAAAATACTTAATCTTATTAATTTTATATTAGTACTCCAATGCACATGAGTGCATAAAATCTATCATACATAGATCTAATTAAGTACCTCTCTGTCATAGTGTAGCTAAGTACTCATACTCCGTTATATCTATTTTAATTTATCATTGTATCATCTCAACATTGTTAAATACTTATATACTCTATTTATTTCCCTACAAGTAAAAGGGATAACTATAATATATAACCATTGGATTAAGAGCATTTAAGACATTGAGTACCACTATATAAATTAGGCATGGACCATGTGATCATGTGTAGGTGTATATGAGTACACGTAAACATATACATGTTCACATGGAATGCAACAAAAGTATAAACTTTGGTTTTTACCTACAAGCAAAAGGAAAAATGGGTTAGCCAATTCAACAAAGTTAAAGACTATGGAAAACTAGCCTGTGAAAAAAGGGAACAAAAGAAAAATTTGTATGAGTTTTGAATAAAATATTTATGTATGCGGGCTATGGTGTCCATCTGCAGGGGGCTAGTATCGCCCCAACTCGCCCCAAGTACCCAAGGTATGGGCTATTGGGCTGTTGGGATGAGTAGCGGGGACACCCTTGCCGCATTAAAAAAAATAATTTTTTTATTGTTAATATCTATATATTATTGAAGTTATGTTTGTTTTAAAGTTGGAATGGGAATGAATATTTTTTGGAAAAAGGGGTCAAACCAATGATGGTGTAAAAAGTGTATAAAATTTAAAACATACACACACACACAACTGCTTGTATAGGATTATATGAGGGATTACCTATATTATCTGATCTTGCTAACCAAAATGAAATAAAATTCTGTGAGCCAAAAACATACATGGGAATGTATGAGTCCTAATATATGGAGGATCCACAAGAAGTTTTGGAATTTTTCCTAAATTAGTGAAATTATCTTTTTATCTACCATAATTATATGATTTTTTTAATGCGTTCATATGAAAACACTAAGGTCCCTTGAAGAAAAGTTAAATAAAGAGGCGTGTGAACTATGACACACATATCCATATAGGAATGTGAATTTTATATGAAATATTTGGCCAAATTAATGTAAATGTTGCTTGCATTGTTAGTTCACTATGTCAGATAGGTTGCATCCAGTCAAAGTTGTCATACTTAGCTAGAGGGTATCTAAGGTTGTATGACATTATATGCAAAAAATTTAGTACACTGCACTAGTTCTTGGATGCCATGATATAGTTACATATTCCTTTATCTACTACCCTTGTGAAGGGTAGGTCCACTTCCAATTGGAAGGTGTGTGGGGAATTGGTGGTTTGTGGTTGGAGGTAAAGCACTTTGATGATGCTCTCCCTCATGTAGCTAGAGATTGCCAAAGAATTTTTCATGAAGAAAAAAATTTATGTATTCATATGTATACTAAAAATATATAAACTGTATGTGATCAAAATGTTTATGCTTTATTAATAGATATATACATGTACATATCAACAAATTATACTTGAATTCAAATGTGAAATGAATTATTTCTTATTGAATATCATGTTTCTTACTTAATGATGTTCATTTAATTATTTGATTTTGAATATGTTTAAATTTATTATATAACAAAAAATTGCATTAAATTGTATATTTTATTTTAATGAATGATTATTCATTATAACTAATACCTCAACTAAGAGTCAGTGATTGAGGGGTATCTATTTCACAAAAGTTGCTTAGGGCTTGAAATTGGCCTCATCCTTTATAGTGTTTGGGGCCTTGCACTAAGCAAGACTTTATTCCTTGTGGGATATTTTAGATCCATTCAACTTCACTAGCAGACTAAGGCCCTTTGATAACCTTTGTTGAACACCCAAAATACTAAGAGGGGGGGTGAATCAGTATTCTACCAAACCATTTAATTGCTAACCATTCAATTATTAAAACATATCTAGTTGCAACTATAAACAAGAACATGAAAGGAAGCATAACACCACATAACAAATGAACACCAAGATTTTTATGTGGGAGGCCCAAAATGGGAAAAACCACGGTGAAGATTAGCTCACAATATGTTATAACCGGTTATAAGATATTATAGGGCACACTTCTAGGACTCACTATCCTTGAAAGGCTCACAACCTGAAGTAAATACAAAAAAGAGTGGCTCACTGCCAAAATGATGAATTGAAGAAATACACCTTCTCTGTGTTGAGTTTAGTTCCAATTAGGCTCTAAAATACAAAAACCTGTACCAATTTGTAGGTACACAACAAATACATCAAGTGTATACAACTTCACACAATAGTTGCACATCACTGCTTATTACTTTTTTGCATGTCACACACTACACACACACATACATCTGTCTCTTTCAATACAAGAAGATGTTTCATATATATACATTATTACAACTTCATACATCAATTAGGTTAGCCTAATTAGATGTACACATAATTAAAAATGTAGCTTTTCGACTCAACTCAAAACACCTTTTCATCAAAATAAAATGTGCAAAGCATAAATTAGGTTGGTCCAGACCTAATAAGGAACACTTTAAATCACCAACGAAGTGAACACCATTTAACTATGTTGACCAGAAGAAAACTCATGCCATTTGTACAATTACTAAGAAAAATATTGTAAGCCAAACTTTGTCATCCATATCTTTCATTTATTTTAAGAAAAACCATTGAAAAATTATGCAGAGATGCAACTGATAGTCCTGATCATCATATTAAAATCTCATGGAGTGATCTTCTATTGAGAGCATTTTTAGACCAAATTACCGGATCAAAATAATAGAAACATAGTTTTTTTGGATTGACAAAACTATTACCAACCAATGTTGGCATCAATGGAAACACACCAAAGGGATTTTTCTTCATTCTTCCAACAACCTTTATAATTTTAATTACCACATGATCAAGAAAATTTCTCCCACAAATTGATATCATAATTTATTTCCAACAAAATAATTAATGAGGAAGGTTTTTCTTACAAATCAAATATAATATTAAGAGAATACTAAGGAATAACACCAATTTCATTAATAATGTGACCAAATTTCCTAGGCCCATATTAAACCATTCAAGAGAAGAGCACCCTCTATGCAAAGAAAGACACTTACCATTCAACATTCCACCAAATTTATCTAAAAGGGAAAAAGGGTCACTCTTAGTATCCTTGAAATCTCACTTAACCACATATTTTCTAATCATCTCCCAAGCCTTCCAAATGGAACCAAAGACCATAGTAGCACTATTATGGTTTTTGAATTTCTAAACAATAAATTCACTAACCCAAGATCTTTCCAACTAAGTTTACCTTTGATGAAACCAATTACAATGTTTTTTCTTATGAGCATTTTCTAGGTCTCACCCCCATCAAGTGCTTTGATAGTCCACTTAAAAATTGGAGAAAAAAATTGTAAAAATATATTTTTTAACCCCATACCAACCACATTCTTGTTCCCGTAAGGAAAGCTAGATGCGGAAACAACTCTCCTAACATCAAAACCTCAAAGAAGAATGTAGATATAGTTTTAATTTTTCAATTACAGTTCAATTAAGATGCACTATGAAGTAGATAACATAAACAAAGTATTTGACAATCACACAGAACACCAGATATACGTGGGAAAACCCTTACGGGAGAAAAACCCACCACACCAAGAGAAATCACTTTGTATTACAGTAATGGAGATTACATACAAATGTCAGACTTATCTTTCTGGTGTCTGTTTACAGCAGCATTCACCATGAACAATCTTGTACATGAACCTTCAAATTACAAACTTTTCATAATAGAATTCACTCTGATACAATTCAAACTATTTACACATAACTGTTGATCGAACCAACCGAATCACTACAGAGATTACAAACTATATTCATGTCATTCCTAGCTGTTGAGCTTCCTTATAGAACTATCACAATGAACTGTCTCCCAACGGTTCCAATTTGGCTCCTCTGATTGGCCGAATACCAACAACGTAGATAGTCATCACTCGGTCAGAACAAACAAACTTTGTTGGCATCTCGGTGAGACACTAACAGTGTCTCGCCGATGCCACAAAGTCTTCATATCGATGTTGCCAAGAGTCGTTTCCATCGGCAAGAGGTTTCACCGAGCTTACAACTTGTATTGGCTTCAGTTTTCCTTTCGGCAAGACTATCGCTCTCCCCAAGACATCCCAACGAGCCTTCTTGTGTTACACCGAGTTTAGGAGACTATTGCTAAGACTTCCTTATGTCGTCAGGACCTCACACCGACGTTCTCCACATGTATCGCTATCGCCCAGACTCATAGCTTTTGGTGAGATGTCATACCGAAGCTCCACAAGTCACATAGACATGATTTTTCCATTCGGAAAGAGTACCGTTCTTCACCAAGACCTCACGCTGAGTCACCATGGGTTATACCGAAGTCATATGTTATACCGAGCTCCAAAGAATAGTCGGCAAGACATATCAATATCGCCAAGAGGCTTCTCCGAGATCACACATGTCACCCCGAAGTAATCAATAGTCGCCAAGACATATCACCTTCACCGAGAGTTCTTATCGAACACATATAAGTTACACTGAAGACCTCTCATCATCGGCGAGACTCACCAATGTCGCTGGGACTTCATAGCGAGAACCCTTTAGTTATCCCGAAGACTTCAATACATAACATACTGTCGGCAAGACATTAGCTTTCGCTGGGACTTCACATTGAACAAAGCCTTTCGGCCAAAGGTCTTCCCGATATATGATTGAATGGCCTATCAACCAGAGATCTTCACAGGCACTAAGAGGTCACATTGAAAGCAACCTGTCACAGCGATATGATCCTTCGATGAGACAAAAACTAGGTCACAGCGACCTGTACAAAACATGATGTTCCAAACTGCTAGTCAGCCAGACATAAGAACTGTCACACCGACTTGGCTCTAATGGAGGTTTCAGCCCCAGATGTTTGAGGCATACTTTTCCAACACATGGAACTCTTTATTGGAAAAAGAGGTTGAGTTGGTTGAAGATGCATTGAAGCCTATAAGAGATTCATGGGTTGAGACAGGTGTGTCCATTGTTTCAGATGGTTGGAAGGACTCAAGAAATCGGCCTTTGATCAATGTCATAGTGGTGTCCCCTAAAGGGGCAATGTTTTTGAAAGCCATGGATTGTGAGGGGCAAGTAAAAGATGGACAATTTATTGCTAATATTCTCATTGCAGCCATTGAGCAAGTGGGACCCCGCAACATTGTTCAAGTTGTAACGGACAACACCAAGAATTGTAGAGCTGCAAGGTTGTTGGTTGAGGAAAGATATTCACATATCTTTTGGACACCTTGTGCGGTCCATTCACTCAATCTTATGCTGCAAAAGATTGGGAATAAAATTGCATGGATCAAACAATTGTATGCTGAGGCTGAGGACATTCAGATGTTTGTCACCAACCACCACTTGTCTCAAGGGATCTTTAGATCATTTTCAAAATTGGAGCTATTGAAGGTAAATGAAGCAATATTTACATTTGTCATTTTTTGATTTTCATAATTTGATTGTGCATTCTAATTTAAATTCTTCTTTAAAGTTTTTTTAAAATTTAATTGGTTTTTTTAATTTGCAATAGGTTGCAGAGACCCACTTTGCCTCTAATACAATCGTCTTGAGACGACTTGTAAAAGTTAGAGAGGCACTTTCTAGCATGGTGATTAGCAACAATTGGTCTATATGGAGGCAAAGCAGCACTGAAAGAGCAACAAAAATTAAGAGCATGATATTAGATGACTCATGGTGGGATCATGTGGAGTATCTCCTTAGCTTCACCGAGCTCATTTTGAGTATGATTCGCTATACTAACATGGACAAGCCATGCATTGGAGAGATATATGATGGTATAGACTCAATGCTTGAGAAGATCAAGTGCACCATAAATGCAAGAGAGCAAGACCCTGAAAAGACTTTCTTCAAACAAGTGCAAACAATTGTTGAAGAAACGTGGAACAAAATGACAACTCCATTACACCTTCTTGCCTTTGCATTGACTCCAAAATACTACATCAATCAGCTTCTTTCACAGCCAAGAAGGCTTCCTCCATATAGAGATTTAGAAGTGGCTAAAGGGTACAAGGCAACATTTGTGAGACTCTTCCCTGATCAAGATTTGCGAAGTGTAGTCACGAATGAGTTCACTGATTTTGTGCACTCAAATGGTCTAGATGTTGATGCTCTTCGTGATAGGTTATTAAAGGATGCTCATAGTTGGTGGTACTTCCATGGACAATACTTCCAACATTTGCAGCCCCTTGCAATCAAAGTTTTATCACAAGTTTAATAAATTTTCATATTTTAGTTTTAAAAGTTTCATAATTTCATTTATAAATTTATAATTTATAATTTTTTAATTGTTTACTTGTCTTCATAGGTTGCTAGTTCATCTGCATCTAAGAGGAATTGGAGCACATATTCTTTCATCCACTCAGTAAAGCGCAATAAATTGCTCTCAAAAAGAGCGGAGGACTTAGTATATGTGCATTCCAACTTGCATCTCCTTTCACACAAACAACATGACTACAAGGAAGGGGAGACGAAGTTGTGGGATATAGGGCCAGAGGATACTGACTTGGATGCTTCCACTTCCCACCATATTGCATATAAGGAGTCCGATATCCAACAGGAGCATGGGCACAATACTAGTGCTAGTGGCAGTGCCATTGGCACTACTTGTGATTCATCTAGTCTTCCTTCATCTAATGTCAATGTTGACATTGATATGGATGATTTAGAGAATCCATTTGATGGTTAAAACCTTAAAAGTGTTGTAATATTGAACTTGAAGTTTGAACGATGAATATTTATCATGCATGTTTTAAATGACATTCAAGTTTATAGTGGTAATTCCCAATAACTTAGCTAGAAAGGTACTCCTGAATTTTCAAGGAGGAAAATCCAATTTGGAGAATATTGAGGGAAATAAAAACTTCAATATCATAATTCGTCAATTATTGGAAAATCTACATCAAATAAAGCCATCTAAAGAAAATAGGAAACTCGAAGAAGATGGAAGTTGATTAAGATACTAGATAATAGGTTTGGTGGGAATAAGCTGGAAAAGATTAAAGATACATGGAAGAAGTCTCTGAAGATTGAAGATATACTTCTACAAATAAAAATTGTCTTTGCATGTACCAATTAGTGTCTTTTCATGTTCATATCAAAGAAAAGAGAAACCTCTTAAGATTAAAGATATACTTCTACAAATAAAAGTTGTCTTTGCATGTACCAATTAGTGTCTTTTCATGTTCACATCAAAGAAAAGAGAATTATGAAAGAAGAGTTGATGGATTAATGATGAGAGACGCTAGCTTTGATTTCTGCTATTATTTTTGCAATCAGAGTATTTTGATTTCCCTATTTAATTTTTAAAATTCACATCATTTTTTATTTTCCTAGTTTGGTTACTTAAAATCAGCTGAGTGTTAGCATCTAAACCTACAATCTACTTAATTTTAGCAAATATAATTAGAAAATTTAAAGAATTCAAAAAAAACAAAAGTTGAGTTTTAGTATTTTACTAAAGTGGACCAAGAGAAAATATCATGCAATTCCTTTAGGACTTTACAAATAATCTAACATTTTGTTAGCTCAATTGAGATAGATCTCCCTTGCACAATTTGAAGTGTCCATCATGTCAATAAGAGGGTTAACTCACCGAAATAAAAAACCGACCAAATCTCCCAAATGCAACTTCTCCAACATTTGGATATGTAAAGATGCCCTGTTTTCTCTCAAAAGGTTGATGCAAGAGAATGTCTGTGTAGCAGCAAATTAAAGCAAACAGCACCAATGATACTAAGCTTATCCAGCCCACTTCTTCAATAGTATATGGTGTAGAAATAATTCCCACAACAGCAAGCACATTCGCACCTGCTAAAAAGAAAATTCTATTGTAAGAACCAACTGTTTAGAGAAGATTGCCATTATTAGATATTTTTTACTACATAGAAGCTATCTAGGCCTTTGACTAAAACAAATTCAAAAGACAGTGAAGTTGTAAATCTTTGGAAACTGACATTTGGTGGAATTAAAAAATTAACCCAGATATAGCAATTAATGAAGGTATCTCATATATTTCATAAGGTCTAGGAATGAGCATCTCCTGCAAAGGCTTGAAGAAGCAAACAAAAGATGGAAAAAAGAAAAAAATCATGAAAGAAATAGGCAAAGAGTTGTGTGTGATTACCATTCAATCACAGACATAGCCAGAAAGGTTAAGAAAAATACAGAAATTTTTGTAAGGTATAAATAGATCAAGCTCACATGAAGCAAAAGAGTCGATCATAAAGTTTAACATTAAACTCAGTCAAATTCAAAGGAATTGAAAGAATCTCACAGCTGCCTTACAAATAAGGAACTTTCAATAAAGATTGGTGAATAAAAAAGATAACTATAAAGAGTTTAAAGTTCAGACCTGTGAAAATTATTTACTTTGGAGGAAAAAGGTGAAACAGGCTGCATGGAATTAATGATATGCATACCCTGCTTTCAATGAAGATCATGGTAGGGATTTTGCAACTTGCATGTGGAGTATGTGGTTCAAACAAAGTAGAAAACTTACACTATAGCAAGAATCTTTGAGAAAATCTACATGTTATATAGAAGCATTGTATTGTGGGCATGTATTTTCAAATAACCTTTGTAGTTAAGGTTTAAATTCCACCCTGCTAGCGGCTATCGCTCTTATGAGCCAGATCTGTTCATAGGGAACAATTTTATCTGATAGTGACTAGTGTCAACAAAAGAGAGAAGAAATATGCAGCCAAGGAAGGGAGAGACTAATGCTAGATTGCTCTTATGAGCCAGATCAATTCATAGGGAACAATTTTATCTGATAGTGGCCAATGTCAACAAAAGAGAGAAGAAATATACAGCCAAGGAAAGGAGAGATTAACACTAAATTGAATAAATGAACAAAAGACATAAATCAGTTTTTCTTGTGAGATGAACACAGCTTGAAACCCACAATAGGTTATACATATTTTGTGGACATCAGCAGGAACATTATAAGCGAGGTGCAGAAACCAGTCATCCACTACAAGTTTAATCATGATTTTCATAACATCTTAGTTACTCACCCATCATTAGAAAAGTTTCAATTTTCTTTTGAAAATTTGCTAATTTTTTTCCCAATTGTCTGTCCTTTTGTAATTTAGCCCCATTAAATTATTTATCTTTTTGGAGCAGTTGCAAATGAATTGGTGATCAATATTTTGGTAGCATTGCTCGAATTCCATATTAGGTATGAAAAGCAAGGGAACCATCTCAACTGCAAACATTCTTCAGCTGTAATTACTAACCATCAATCAGGACTTGGGGGAAAATAAAAGATAAACTTAGGATCTTGGGAGTTTTAGATTAGTGAACTTTATCCCATTTGCACTGCATCTCAATAATACTTTCCTTGATGTCAAGTATGATTTTACTTTCATCACATGTGTATATTTTTTGACCCAGCTATGTTTACAGACAACCAGATTAGACGTAACTGGCACTCCAATCAAACTTAGCTAAAATTTTGATTGGTAAAAGTATTTGAAAGTTGCAAAGTACTATGTTTTATATATGGCCACATTTGCATAAAAGCACATTCTGCTTAGAAAGGTAAATTCTGCTTAGAAAGGTAAAGTAAAGGTAGGTTTTTTAGGTAACCACTAAACAAGAGACTAATTTGCTGTATGAGACCCCCCTTCAAAAGCCCTCAAGGGGATTGAGATTTCTTTTATCTTATATCAAAGAGGTGTACAATCCTACACCCCTAGTAATTCTAACATATGACCTTTGAAAAGAACACACAGTTTCACTAATATGTGAACTATTCAAATTTTGAAAGAACCCTATTTTCCTAATAAAGAAGAAAGTATATGCTATACTTGTTTGACTGCACATATATCTTTCCTTTAGTTCATGTTTCAGCTAATACTTTGGACATACATGAAGGGACACGAGTCAAGACAACCAACTCAATGACCATCACTAAAACCTGAGGACATGTAGACTGGGGCAGGTTACACATTCTTGAAACAGATGTGCATCTTCAGGACCAGGGCTTAAATTTGATGGCCATATGACTGTATTTAGATATTTTTGCCGTAAAATACAATCAAAATTTTAAGATTGTATCAGATGAAAGGAGAGATTTTGGATAGACTGTCAAAATTTATATAGAATTATAATGATATATATATATTTGATTTATATATAATTTTACTTACACTAAGGTATATCATAATGTTTTAAGGGCACCTTTGAATAGATAACCGTCATTAAAAAATTTGTTGACAGGCAAGGTTGACCGTCAAATTTAAGCCCTGTTCAGGACAGCGAGAACTGTAGAAAATGTCTGCATAATGCAGACAACATCTTTAACATGTAGAGGACATCACATAACATCCCTTGGCATCTCAGTTAATGTCCACTGCTACAAAAACCAAAACAAAAAGTAAATGAGATACCCTGTGCTCTAGAAGGTCAAAAGAACCTACCAAAGTTATTTCTCACTCATCCAGACAAGGGAATTTAGAGAGAAAACAAATAATGTCTGCCAAATTTAAAGGAAAAAAATAAAAAAGAGCAAAACTATCAGGTTTCGGCAGCATAGATTTGTCAAGAATTGCATGTTAAGAACTGAGAAAAAAAACCTCACTTGCATGTATGATTCAAATTTGTGATGATTAATTTTGATATTGAACATTTAAATTGTATATACATGTATACATGTGGCATCTGTTCTTTGGACATTCTCATTCCCACATGCACCAATAGCCTGATGCTAAAAATGGTGTCCTGGTCACCATCATTACATCTCACTATGACCATGATAATCAGGGAGAACATGCCGGAATACATTACTTCGGTAATTATGATAAAACAATTCAATAAAAAAATTCTAAACATACCATACACAAAGATATGAGGCAGTAGTAGACTGCTCCAGCATTCATGAACTCAGCACCAGCTTACTTTACTGACAAATTTTCATATCATTAAATACTGCTCATATGAAGCTACAACCAGGCAAAATGCATTCTGTAGAATTATATTTTACTCCAATCTCTTTGTCAACTTCTGTTCTAGTAATTTCATATTTCTTTTCAGCTTCTGTAACTACCGGTAAATATGTCTGCTGCTCTTTGAGACCACCCTTTTCTGATTTACTTGGAAGTAATGGTATCTTGGAATCCTGGAAAACCCCATCCTCTGGCATAAAAATATTCTTTAGGGAACTTGTTAGTTCAAGGTTTGTCTGCGTAAAACCAAATGACGGGGATGCAGAAATACTGTATGTATCCATAGACTTCCTGTCCAAAGTTACATTCAATGTCATTGATTAAATTGCTAACCTTGTGCAAATTGAAATTATTCTATATTTAATCTGATATGAAAACACAATCTAAGGAAGAAAATATGTCACCCTTAAAATATTTGAAAATAAAAATGTTCAAATCTTTAGAGACTGCAAATTGCATTGAAAATAAGCTGTATGACTATTAGGACTGGATTTCTTCATAGATTTCTCTGCCTAGGCTAACTTCCACTGCTGTTGGCAGGCTGAAACCCTTAGATCCCAAACCCTTAAGACTGGAGTACTTTATATTGCAGGGTGCATAAAAGTGATATGTAAAGGAT
>VDFB02373693.1:0-27183 GCA_007258455.2 Sequoia sempervirens
CTACCACCAGAGAAATCAGAGCAGCAGATGGAAGAATTGTCTGCAGTTTAAAGCCTCAGGATATCGAAAGATGTTTTGATATTCCATCACATCCTAATAGCAAAGTCATATCATTGACGGAATGTGAAAAAGCATTTGAGACAGCTAAGGACAAATGTCAAAGGATTATGGCCGAAAAATGGCTAAAAGTGACAAAGGCAAACTTGCCTAAGCCGTTGGGACGAGGAGAATGCAAAGATGAGTACGCAGTGTTAATCACTCTACTCAATAGAATCACTGGAGAAGAAGATGGTCGTCAATTTCAGCCATGGATGTACTATGTCATCGCTAAAATCATTGGCAGAAGGGAATACTATGACTGGGCCACTTTGATCAGTGACACACTCCACCGACAAATCACTAGGTATCTGGAAGCTCATAGGTTCCACATGTGCTCTTACCTGGTATACTTGATCGCCTTCCAAGGTGAATTCAGGTTATTGAACAATGTGGGAACCTTAGGTGTGCAGAAGGTTCATGAACATTTCACACGTCTTGAGTTTACTCAAGCGGGAAGGCACTTCAAGAGGACAAGTGATCACTTCACTATGCACACAATACGTGAGCTTAACCATGAGATGCACGTGCGTATTTCACAGACAGCCAGAGAGGCAATGGCAGATTGGGCAGATTGGTTCATCCAATTTCCTACGTTCTCCTACATACGCGTGTATGGCTACATTAGCCACCCTGCCATGCTACCAAGATACCCTTCAGATAGGGTAGTCTTCATGGAATTCCTGAGACAGTTGTCCGAGGTTCATATCCACTTGCGCTTGAAGAGGAAGACAGCTGTTAACTTTCCCGTTGAAATGGGACTGTATAGATGTGGATTCGCGGCAGATGCTAAGATGATGAGTCAAGAAACAGCGAGGTTTAACCTCAAGTATCTCATTGATAGAAGATCCTATGATCCCAGGGGACTCTATGCAGCACACCTTGAGCAACACTCGTCACAGAAGTCTTCTATGGAAGATTATTGGGTGAATTGTAAAGACGAGTATGAAGTGCGGAGAAGGAACTACAGCAGATTCAGACTCACACAAATTGCTGATTTCATGTCAGCAGACATTGAGGGCCTGTCAGATGATGAAGGAGAAGTCATTCTCCCCTCATTCTTCGCAGATTCAGTTGACTCTCAATCACTCCCGAGAGTGGATTGGTATGCCAAAGAAGACACATCTATAGAAGAAAGAACGAGTAGAGTGGTTAGAAATAGCCAACTCTATCTCGACAGCAAGAGGTCTAGGAAGGTGATACCAGAGAGAACAGAGCCGCCACAGGTTCAGTCTACACCACCTTCCACTTCAAGAAGGAAACCTAGACAGAAACAATGGTGCAATCCTCCCCAAGGGATGAGGATGTCAAAACCAAGAACACAGAGGACACCAGTGGAGAAAGCCACACATAGTCCTGACATAATCATGGGTATTGCTGCCCCAGAACAGAGAGTAGAGACTGCTATCCCTGATTCAGCAGAAGTTATCACAGAGGAACCAGCAGCAGTAGTTGTTGAAGAACCAGTGGCTGAGCCAATGGCAGAAGCAACGACAGTAGAAGCAGCAGCAGAGACGGTGCCTGTTATGGAAACAGAACCGCCTACATCACCAGTGTCACAGCATACACAAGTCCTCATCGACTTGGATTCGCCACCGAGAGACATTGCTCCAGCACAGTCTCACACATCTAGCGTTCAAGGGCCTCACGTCCCTCCTAGTGAAGTTCGCCGAGATTCTATTTGGCTCGAAGGCTTCCTAGTAAGGAAGAGGGAGAAACCCTCCTATGAACTTGACTTTACCGAATTCGACCACGTCTCACAAGACATGCCGGCGAAAAGGTTGAAGAATCAAGTTCACATAGAAAGGAATGCAGAATGTGAGATCATCATAGAGACTGCCGCTCCACGAGTAGAGAAAAGCATACACGAGGTTCAAGTAGGGGACTACACTTTGTCTCAACTTAACCTCGGGAAGACGACACGACAGGTGGAGGCGGATCTTCTCGGAATAGCTTCGGTGAGCGCACAAGAAAGAATGGCCAAGGATGGTAAAGAAAAGGCAGCCTTAAAGGCTGAAAATCAGAAACTGAGGTCTTACATAACCAGCTTGATACATGGCACACCAAACGTCTCAGCCTTACCAGCAGGACTACTAGATCTCCCCGCCGAACAGAATCATCGGCAATTGTTAACATTCGGCAAACACTTGAGAAATCAGGTGGAAGAATTTGTTCTCAAGGGTAGATGCGTACTGGGAAACCTATACCAGTTACGAGATAGAGCACATGAACTTCGTGTGGAGATCCAGCAGTCGGAACAGAGGATTGCAGAAAAGAGGCTTGAAGACGAAAGCACAATTGCAGATTTGCAATTAGCATATCAATCAGTATACTCTGAGGAAAACAAGCAACATCTTTTTGCTTGGAAGGAACAATTAGCGTACAAGGTGAAAGCCTACGACGCTCATTCAGTAGAGATGATTGATTACAGAAGGGTGGTTGCCACTATTATCAACTTCGCAAGAATGTTGGTAATATCTTTCCCTTGCATGGAATATCAACGTGAGGGAGGAGAATACGTCGAGTTGGTGACTGTACAGAACCAGTTCAGGGATGTCATCCGCAGCACCTTTCTTGACGATCCAGAGGGTTGTAAGCTGGCTAAGGTAGCAGCTTTATCGACCAAGTTAGAAGAGGCAGCATCTCAATGCATTGACTTCAGAAATCAGCTCACAACGGGTGAGGTCATGCTCTGACGCCACGTCATCATCCTACAGAGCATTAACTCCCCAGAAGCTGATGAGGTCAATCAATGGATTGAGACACTATTGATTAATGGTGAGCTATAAATGCACCAGAGAAGGATGCCATACACACTCCAAGTGGCATTCATGAGACTTGAGTTGACTTGATGCTTCTTTCCAAGTCAACTCAAGATGCTATTAAATGTAGTTGGAGTTAACTTGATGCTTCTTTCCAAGTTTAACTCTACTTTCCTTAAATCATGCATTGTCAGATCCCACTAATTAAGGATGTCTAATTGGCTTCCATGATTCGTGGATCTTAGATCTCCACTAAATGTGGATGTCTATTTTGGAGGGATACTTTACATTTAAGTTCACCTTTAGTTTGCTTTCAGTCAACTGAAGTAGTTTCCAGTTGACTCTTTGTTTACTTTCAGTTAACTGAAGTAGCTTTCCAGTTAACTGCTTGTTCCCCCTTTTTAGGAATAAATCTTGCTAATTGATTGGCAAGAACTCATTGTTAACTCAAGGAGATTTTGGGGTTACCCACTCCTTTGAGTTCTATAAATAAGAGCCTTGGGCTCATTATTTGTTTAACTTTTACTTGCTATGCAAAATTGCTGCGCCATTGTTGCCAACAGCTTTGAAAGCGAATACTTGTTCACTCTTGGATGAGAGTTCGTTGGACGATTGTAATTGTGCATGATTTGTGCCTTTGCTTTCCCAACTTTTGTAGTTCGTTGATGAAGCATTGAAGAAGAATATCAGAAGGCGCTTGCATTTTGATCATCTTATTTGAGTTATGTCTACGTCTTGTGTTTAATAGCTTGTTGTCTCATTTCCCTCCTCGGATAGGAGTCCCTCCTCCTTGGATATTTGTTATTGACAGTTATCGTTTGATGTTGTATAATGTATTGACTTCCAAGCCATACTTCGGATAGGAGTCCCTCCTCCTTAGCAAGCTCGTTGGCCAAGGCATCGTGATTCTGTTGTTTCTAGTAAACTATTTCTTAAGCTCATACCTCGGATAGGAGTCCCTCCTCCTTGGCAGATCTCAGATCTAGTTTACCGTGTAGAGTGTTTGCTTGTACCAACCTTATCCCGGTGTATACCCGAGAGTTCAGAGCCTCGGTCATATCCTCTGGAGATGGTGAATTCAAGTGATCCAACCATCCCATTCCCGCTCCTTTACCCTCATGCTCTGTTCATCTTGAAGGTATTGGATAGATAGAAGCTAGTTAGTCGTAGTTAAGATCTGCGAAACCAGAGAAAAAGCAGCTAGCGCATTGTGTTTATTGCACCCTTGGTCCACCCTGAAGCATAAAAAGATAGGAACTTTAGTTAACATTTCCCTTCCCTCGTGCACCCAGAGAGAGGACTTCTCCTCTTTAAATAGAAGAAGTGTTGCAAAACATTTGAAATAGTTGGGCGTTATAATCAGCACTCGAGGAAGCTAATTTAACGCCAACACTAGCCATGACGCATTTACAAGTGTGATGCTTCCACTTCATGCCTTAGAATTTTTTCAAACACCTCCTTACATGATAGGCGCATTTGAGGGGTCCATCTTCCATTTTGTGTGCCTTAGGATTTTTTTCAAGCACCCCCTTGCATCTTGGGCGCACTTGGAGGGGTGTACTGCTAATTTCACGACTTAGAAGAAATTCTTGCTACCTTGGTGACTTGGGTGCATATGGAGGGTGGAGCCTCCATTTCCAAAGACTTAGAAAAATTTTCAACTCATCCTCATGAGCTTGGGTGTATTTTGAGGTGGCTACTTCCAGTTTTATTACTGTCATGCAACTTGTATTAGAGGGCGCATTTTGGATGGTCTACTGCCAGTTCTCAAGACTTAGAATTTTTTTTCCAACTGGCTTCATGAGATGGGCTCATTTTAGGGGTGCTACTGCCAGTTCTCATTGCCTTAGAAACTTTCTTGCCTCCAACTACTTTGGGCGCATTCCAGAGGGTGTACTTCCATTTTTGTATGCCTTAGACAAATTTTTGAACACTTAGCCAATTCTTAGCCTGCTCGCCCTCATTTACTATTTTTAGTAACTGCTTGCTTCTCAGACTTTTGCAACTCTTCTTGTCTTGGAATTTGTTCCACGTGATCCTCATGACCTGTTTGACCTATTCACACTTGTTATCTGTGCTGACCTGCTATTTTTAGCCCTATTCTAGGGGTGACTTACTATAAATAGTAAGTACTCGGATTGCGCTCAAATTTCACCAATGGATTGCTTGAAGGATACTGATCACGATGGGATACATCCGTTTTCAGAGATTCTCGAGTTTTACCCCTCATTTTGAGTCCCGAAGTTGGAAACCCTAATCTGACTTGCATGCACCTCAAATGACTTCCGTTTGACCCCGTTTATGTTGTATGTTGCTCTGTTTGCAAAACTGAAGTGCTAGGTAGCTGTTGGAGTGGTCCTGCTAAAAATAGTAAGTGTTTGAAAAAGTGACCAATCAGTTGTCGGATGAATTTGCATGTCACACTGCCCGAGAGATCTCAAAAAACCCAGTATACTGGACTACATGCGGGCCCTAGCTAAAAATAGCAAGTTCCTGAAAAGTGATCAACTCTGCTTGCATGTCACATCGTTGCGAAGCTCTCGAAAAACCCATAAAGGATATCCTGACATGCGTTGAAGACTCCAACATGCAAACCCTAAAAACAGCCTCCAAAGGCAGCACTGCTGAAAGTTATCATCTCATCTTGCATGTTATACCATTGAGAAGGTCTTGAAAAACCTAGAAAGAGTATCCAGACATGCATTGGAACATCATACATGCAAAACCTAAGAATAGCTTCCGAAGCCCGAACTACTAAAAATAGCAAGTGGTCAAATTTCGCTCAAAATTCGTAGGCAGATTGCTTGAAGTGTTCTGGACGTAGTGTCAAGCTCAGACTTCAATTTGCTTACTCGAATCAACCTCAAACTGGCATGAAGAAAGCAAACCTTAATTTCTCAGACTTAGCCAAGATTTCAATTCAGATGGGCACATCCCCGGAAAGACAGACAAAACAAGAGAGAGACAACAGGAAAACCAACCAAAATCAAGCCAAAATAACCCAAACGAAACAAAAATTAGGGGGGGTCCCCATTTGCAATGGGGCGATGTGTGAAAAGGTCACAACAGGTGTCATTTTCAGTCAAACCTGGCTGGAAATTAGGGTTTTCATACCACTAAGGAGCAAATTCAATTTGGCCATTGTTGACATGCCTGTAGCTAGTTACTGCAGTTCGTATTGGTCTAGTTTCAAGGTCTGGATCAGCCACATCAAGTTTATTTGGAGCTGTATTTTCAAAGGAAACCATCAAACTATCATCGGGTATGTTCTTGGCATGTTGGGAATATAAATCTTTTGCTTGTATGGGGTGTAATACTGCTGTTACAGCTCTGATAACTTTATATCAGACCTGTTATTATTGTAAATCAGACCTGATATAGATTGAATAAAGGCAACTTTTGAAGTGGAATTCATGTTATATGTTTATGCAATCTTTGTTTATCATTTCTATACATGTTCTTCTTAATTTGGCAACATTAAGGACTACAACAAGGCTTCAAACAACACATACACACTCAGAAATCAGTCTCAGACCAGATTACATGTCAACCATTTGACAAATATTCAAATGTTCAAAACTGAGTTTTGTCTTATATCTAGCAAGGGATATTTCACAAACTCTAGTTCTTTACTCTTTGATAAACACATCCTTCCTTAGAACTTTCTTAACAGTCAGAAAACCCACACAAAATGCTACGTTCCAGCCTCAACACCTAATGCACGAATCGTGGGCTCTATCTAGATAGCACATCCCTCAACAATGATCAAAAACCTTCAAATAATGACCATGTTTTGGCTCCAGACGATGCAGCAGTCTATCGCCTAGGGTTACTCGGTATATCACGTCCTCCAATAGACTGATATCAACTCCAAACACAGACATTCATTGTAGCTACAAACTCAATGATAGGAATCCACGAAAATCAGAAAAGAAGCATTATCTTCCATCTCAAACCCTTGTCCGAATTCCACCTTGAAATAAATCGATTCCCCTCAAATTTGGTCTCTGAAAGAGACCACTAAATTCGCATTAATCGCTCCTGTAGAAAGCTTGAATGACTTCCTCCACAAATCCAGCTAGGGTAGATAGTTTCACTATCAAAACTGGTGTCCTAAGGTTTCCAAATCCACAGACCAAAGAAGCTTTCGAAAAGCTCTCCAAAATAAAAGTGAGAATAATATCCAAATGAGCTCCAAAAACTCTTTTTATACTTTTTCCCCGAACTCTCCAGAAACTTCTTTTTTTAAATGCACTTTTAATTTAAACACCCTTTTTACTCTAAAAATGATCTTTTCATTAAAATAATGGTATTTTGACATGCAAGGTCCCGTTTAATGCATCTATGATTTAAAACATCTCATCCCGGTTCCAACGAGCTGTAATACTAAGGGCCTTTTTAAATATTTTAATTAATTTTTAGCAACCTTAGTAATTTAATTAACATATAACCATTAATACACTCATTTTTGCAGAATTGTCGGAATGCATCGAAATTGGAAACTAACTGCACGGGAGTGATCCTGATGAAGAGTGATGACAAACAGAGCCGACCGGCCAATTTTCTATAAATAGAAACTCCCTATAAGGATCTTGGAGCCCAAACCGAAAGCCGAAAATAACATTTGGAAGCATCAAACAACTCCTCTAAATCATCTGAGCTCATTGGTAACATCAAACTACCCTTCTGATCAAACAAACACAAACCCAAAAACCAATCTCCAACTGTAAAGCATGAGAACCCTAAAATGGGGATATTACACCAAGTGGTGTGACTTATGAGACCAAAAACCTCCATGCAAAATTTTGTTTGGTCTTCATAAATGTGCACCTCCAAATCATCTTCTTTCATGGCCTCTTCTTCATTACATCCATGTGTGGAAACTAGGTCATCATCATGCTCAATCAAAGGGTCACTATCAAAGTAGTGAGCAGAATCTTCTACTTCATGTTTTTCCTCAAGGGCTGATCTAGAAAGTGTATGTATAGCTATGATCTCGTTAACCACCAAGTGATCCTCCATATCTTGCAATGTCAAGTCAATCTTATCCATACCTGTTTGTTCACCACATACTAAAATTTTTGAATTGCCATCATATGTATGAACATCCATCTCAAAGACACCCAAACCACAATTTGATTCCTTGCCAATATGAGGTAAAGGTGATGAAGCAATGCTAGGCTCAATTAAAGGAATATCAACCAAACTCATACCTTATTGTAGCTGATCCAATAAGATTGGTTTGGTAATCTTCACTTGTGGCATCAATAGGTGACTCTCCTTCGTCCTTGTACTCATAGGGCTGAAGTGAACTTGTGGCTTCATCTTCTATAGGGCTTCCACATGTATGAGTAGGTGTCCAAACTTCTAAGCATGTGAAACAACGTTGCTCTCTCCTCAATTGATTTTTGCTCTTCTTAGGATCACTTGTAAGCTGCAAATCACAAACAAGTACTTCTTCCTTCTCTAACCTTTCTTCAATGGTAACTTTTGATATTTTCTTTGTTCTTCTAATATACTTCACCAAGCCTATTTTCCCAGGTTTCAATGTTACAACAAAACTCAAGAACTAATCAAAAGAAACATCGTTTTTAAACCTATCAGACATGCTTTGACACTCTTCAAAGAGTTGGATAGCTTCTTTGTAATGTCCCCTTCTCATCAGTGATTAGTTCAGAGGCTCATCAGCCTATTCCGTAGGCCCGTAGGCTCGTTGAGGTGAAATTAGGGTTTCCATTGTTTGGAGATTTTTGGAATTTCTTAGAATTTATATATATATATGTATATATATGATTTACTTTAATATATATATATACATATATATATATACATATATATATATATACATATATATATATATTTACATAATATATAATATATTTATATTTTCATATATTTTCATATATATATATATATATATATATATGTCATCCTGTAATCATATCATAATTAGATATGTACATATATATATATTTATATAGATAAATTGGTAGGCAATTGTTGGCGTCAAATCTAACACCTTTGGAGTGCAGGTTTGTACGGACAGCTATGTACACTACGCAATGAGTGCTCTTCAAATTAGGAGGGGAAGCTCCCTCGTTGTGCTGGAATGCATGAAAAGAAAAGTAATCTAAGTCCTATCTTTTTGTTCTCAGCTGGAAGAGGCACAAGGTTAAGAAAACCAAGAACGTTGCAGCTAAGGATTTTCTGGTTTCGCAGATCGTTAACTACAACAAAGCTAACTACTTTAAATCTATCCAGTCTCCTCAAGAAAACAGAGCATGAGGAAACGGAGCAGGGATTGACTATCGGACGATAAACGAGTTTAGACTCTCTACTTGAAGGCAAGGTGGCGCAACTATCATCTCAATCTAAACAAGTTTATTGGGCACAAAACAGATTTAAGAATTCACCAAGATGATCTTATGAAACCCTGTGTGGCATAACACTTGATCAAAATAGTAAAAACTTCACAAAACAGCCTTTATCATTACAATCTCACGAAACCCTATGTGGCATAACCCTTGATTATAATGATAAAGATTCACGAAACAGATTTATCACCGTAATTTCTCGAAACCCTATGTGGCATAACGATTGATCACAATGGTAAAGAACACAAAACAGATTTATCATCTCAATCTCTTGAAACCCTATGTGGCATAACAATTGACCTCAATGGTAAATATGTTCAAACAGACCTAACTATGGGAGGAATTTACCACGCCAATCTTATGGAACCCTATGTGGCATAACACTTGATTGAAAGTAGTAAAGACTTCACAAAACGATTTTATCATCACAATCTCACGAAACCCTATGTGGCATAACACTTGATTGAAATGATAAAAGATTCACAAGACATAAAGAATCCACCATTACAATTGCATGAAACCCTATGTGGCATAACACTTAATCATAATAGCGAAGACACATGAACAAATACCAAAAGAGCAATATTGAGGGCAAGGTAGGTGCAGCATATATTTCTCTCTCCAGCAAAAGTTATTTACAAATGAGCATAAGCTCTTATTTATATACATCAAGGTGTAGGGAACCCTAAAATCACCTTGTTTCATCTACAGTTCTTCAATACATGCAAAGCAATGCGCCAAACCCTAATTAAGTAAACTATACAGTCAATGGGAAACTACCCCAGTTTAAAAACATCTAATCTAAAAATGGACAACTGTATGCGGCATGCACGTCCTTATTGAAAGCATGTTAACTGGAAGACTACCATCAGTTAACGAAAAACCCTAAAAGAAACTCCAAGTGTGAAAGGAAAATCTCAGAATAGGTATGCATGTGATGACAACATCGAGTTAACTTGAAAGGGTAACACCAAGTTCAACTCGTGTGTGTAATGTCTATCTTGAGAGATGGGAACTGAAGTCTACTGGTCGTGCTCTCGAGCAACCAATCCCTCAACGAGATTGTTAACTGCGTCAACATCTGAATAGCAGCAACTTGAGCAATCTTTGCACACTCAAACTAGCATTTCACAAACTTATAACTTTGGCGGCTCCGTAACTGAAGTGATAGCCAACATCTCTTCTGTAGCTTGATACAAATCGGTCTCAGCTTTTCTAACGAAATCATGAATTAAGACCGATTTGGTCTTGAATTCAGTCTGTGTACTGTGATCAAAAACTCATTGATCAACAGGAACACGCTATATTCTCGACAATTTTTTCTGAAACTAAAATAGCTCGCTGAAGCAAAAATAGCCTTCCTAAGAGTTATTTTTTGACCTAGTACCCAAGATATGGGTTTTGTCCGTAAGAAGACTTAAGACAACCCGTATCGTCGACGGCGCAATTCTGACTTCTACTCACCATGCAAGGAATTTCTGGAAGGAGAAAATTAGAGTTCTCTAGAATCGATGCCCGGAGTAAATTTTGAAAAATCGCGCCAGTTTTCCTATAGTTATCTGAATCAACCCAGATGATTTATTTTGGCTAAAAGTCGCCAATTTTTCAAATACAAAGAATTTAAGATTTAGGCTAGAAGAATCTGGGAGCAGAAGAAAGAAGTTTTTAGTGCTCTGCTTCTGCTAAAATCGCCATCTTGTCTGAAGTCTGCTGATAATTCTGACTTGTACCTGCAAATAAAATGTTTTGATGTCTTCGCCAATGATTGTTGATGAAGAATTTGCCCTTGGTTTGCTAAAATTCGCCTTTTGGTTGAAGAAAAACGAATTTTGACTTTGAAGATATGAATTGCCTTGAAAAATACGAATCTCCCTTGAAAATACGCCTTGTGAATGAAGAAAAATGAATTTTGCTTGAAAAATATGAATCTCTTAAGAAAAACGAATTTTTCTTTAGCTTTGTGAATAATAAATGAAGATGGCGCCATGCTTAAAGAAGATGAAATTCGCACCAATTTGATAACTGCAAGAATTCAAAACCCTGACGAAAATAGAAGACCTCTGATTGGTTGCCTTTCAGTTCCACTGCCACTGACTGGAAGTTCGAATTCGAATAAATATAATAAAATATTCATTATCATGCAAGAGCGCCAAAAATAGAAAATCGCCATCTTATGCATATTTTGAACTTCAGTTGACAATTTTGTTGAAGCTTTGAGATTCATCGTTGAGCTTTACCGATTCCGAGAAGTCAACTCTTGAGCTCATAGGCGTCCATTTGCTCAAGTTATTTCACTTTTTATTAACTTCCTATTTTATAGCTGACGACCAAGTCACGACTGGCCATCTTCGACACTGAATTCGGAAAAGACCGAGATGCCGAGATCGTAGCTGAGAATCTATCGAAGCTCATCAATAAGCAAGAAATGTCTCTGCTGGGAGACACTACCGCGAAATCCATCATTTAACCCCCGAAAAATTAGTTTGATTGAATTGCTTTTGGCGATACCGATTTAATATTTTCAACCGCATCCGACGCTCAAACGGGGCTTCGCCGCGACGAATCTGCGGAACCCCTCGCCGACAAGAAACGAAGTTTTCACCGCATGCCTAGAGACATTCGCCAGATCCAACGATCGCATATATGACACCGAAACAAAGTAGGCCCTCAAAAGTGTGTTACCGGTTCTGGCTGCACCGGTGTCATTTAGCGAAAGTCGAACTTTCATCCAAGTACCCTACTTTGACGTCTGACATCTGGAACTGGGATGACTCGATTCAGGCACTATTTGTTTTAACGGACAGCCAGAAGGGCCTACAAGAGAAGTCTCTGGAGGTGACGAGGCAAGAAAACTGCTTCTAAGACCTCAAAAACTCCAGTGCGTATTTTAAATAAAATTACCGCTCCCAGACTTAGCTATTTTCTAGACGTTTTCGGACATCTTCACTTTGTAATATTACACCAAAGACCTCGCACGCATGAGCAACTGCCAAATGCTGAAGGCTGACGGCTATGCTCGTTGGAAAGATAAATTGATTACGCTCAATAGTCGTGAAGACTTCGAACGCGAACGGGCTCATCTGACCAGCCTAAAGGCTAGGCGCCTTAAGACCATGAAAATACACTGAAAACCATTTGTTGGTTCTGCCCGGAAAATTACGTGCTTAGTAGAATCTCCGCCACGACCACCAGGAACGTCGGATCGACAAGCTGAATGATGCATTGCGGAGCTAGGCTAGTATACTACTGATGTCGTGAAGACTCTGTCTGCAAATTCTGGCATCTGAGGGGTCCTTTAGGCCAGCGCCCCTGGCTTGTACTTGCACTGGGCATAAACGGAGAAGCCTAAACGGAAATTTATTTAAGTCGATCTTTGGACGATCGCCTCGAACTCGAGAGTCGGATGACTGTGGCTTTGGATATCTCGCCGGATAAGCATTAATTGTGAACGATTGATCGTGACTGTAGCTGAAACCGATTTCTAGTTTTATCGCTTTGAAATGGGGCCTCAAGTTGAGGTAAGGCGCCGCTATTCGAAAAGAGCAAAATGCATCTCCTAAAAAATTTAGGATTTACCGCTGCGTGAATAATCGAGCCGTGGAGCTGAACGCCACCGATAGCCCAAGGATAGCCAGTTGATTCCCAAGAGATTGGATCGATGCTTGAGCACTTGCATAAGTGAGTCTTGACTTCCAAAAAACTCAGCTATACTTGCACTTTGAGGCTTTTTCCTCCTCAAAATCTCCCCATGATTTGATCACCGAACTCGTCTCGACCATTGAAATGACCGCTATAATATGAAATGCCGCCGATGCTCTCATCGTGAAAATCTTCATTTTGAGTCTCTGCTTCAGGTTTGACCAATATAACTGACTTTGACTGACAAATTATTGACAAAAACTCTATGCTTGACATTGCCCAAAACGGTATTTCACAACATTTTAGCAAGGTTTAGACTTTAAAATGCAAAATGCCTTAATGAAGCAAAAAAAAAAATTTGGTTTGGGTACAACAGCAATAATAATATAATATTATTAATATCCACATATATCATTGGTTGTGGGTATATATAGATGTATATACGTTTGTATATTTCCCTCTATGTGCACGTATATGTATGTATACCATATCGATGCATTTGTATGTGTATATCCATTTACCATCATACGTTTGTATCGATATGAAGATACATATGGATACGTGCATATACTATATACATGTAGACATGCCCACCTCCTAACCAATTATGTAACCATCATAATGATTCTAACAACACGAACAGATACATAGATAAACACCACTTATACATGCATATAGAAGTAGACAAAACTCCTAATGCCAACATACAAGCCTACGGATGACTTACCTAACTTCAAACAAACTGACTTAGCTTACTCAGTCTAAGGGACATGTGTGCATGCTCAGATGGTTCACATTACCGATTACTCGACCAAGCTCCTCTCCCAAGTGATATTTCTCCTCTTCCTGGAGGAATGGTCCACATACTTGCATACCATGACACGATAATGGGAGTCATATGTTCACAACAAAACAGTATACATGAAACATCTCAAAAGTTAGAATAAACATTATTCAACAACTTTGCATGCAACATTCATCAAGGATAACATCAATAGAACTAACATTTAAATGAGACAATCATTAAATGGAACAATTCATATTGATAACAAGAAACAACATGTTTTATTTATCTCAATGATTCAATCATTACAATCAATTTCCCTATGCAATAGTAGCTATACAATCGGGGTCTAACATACTCCCCCCCTTATGATTCATCGCCCCCGATGAACAAAGGTATTATTTAAAAGCATAAAAACATAACACTTCATTTATTCATCATTCTTGAAAGCTTCAAGAATGTTTGGTCGGTGTAATTTTGAAATCAACTTTTTTATCATCCATGGCAGCGTGTTTCCTCTGTTGAAACATGGCCTTTTGTGTAGGAAGTGAGTTTCCATGTTGTTGGGAACCAGAAGTTTTTTTAGGGCATTCACTTGCATAGTGATTACCTTTACAAATAAAGCATCCTACTCTTGGTCCTCTTTTCTCCATGGTTTCCCCAGTCTTATTAACACCTTCACTAGCTCTACTAGTGTCATCATACCTTGAGTTGTCTTTTTTCCAATCTCTCCTGAATTCCTTTTCATTGAAGCAAGATCTTTTCCCCTTTTACTTTGCTGCATCATGCGCAAATTCTTTCTTCTTGGGGGAAATCTTGTCGGGGACTTCAGTATCCTTCTTTTGTTCTTCTCCTTCACACTGGTTGGAGTCTGCCTTAAGCTTTTGTTCCTGCTTAATGGATTTTTCATACACAAGGTCCATTGTGGTCGGACCATGCATATTGACTTCACCTCCAATATTTTTGTTGATTCCCAAGATGAATTTCCTAATTCGAAAACGCTCATCTTTGTGGTAGATGGGAACATATCGAAGAAGTCGGGTGAACTTCTCCTAGTATTCATTGACTGACATGGTCCCTTGCCTCAATTCTTGAAAGTCAGAGAGTTTTTGGTCATAATAGAACTGTGGTAACCAACGTTTGCGGAAGATTTCTACAAACTCTCCCCAAGTCAACTTCCAAGAGCTTATGTCAAGTTCCAACTTTTTATTCATCCACCAATTGGAGGCTTCGCCTACTAATTGGTATGCTCCCCATGCTGCCTTAGTTACCTCATTGTAGTTCCTTATTTCAAAATATTTTTCCATTTGGACTAGCCAGACGTCGGCTTCATTGCCTCCTACACTACCATCAAACTTTGGCAAGATTATCTTCTTCATATCACGAGATAGCTCAGTAGACACTATCTTCCTGTTTCTTTCAGCAGAGTTGGTTGGTGACTTTTCCTTCTCATGATTGCGGTTATCACCACGTCCATGAGACGAACTTTCGCCTTCCGTGTTGTTGATGGTTATTTCCTTCTCCAATCTGTCTTTCTCTCTTTCATTCTCCAGACTGGTTAACCTTGCCAAAATCAAGTCGAGCGTTGCTTCCACACCAGTGGTTCTTTGTTCATCTTCACGAATTGTATTGGGAATATTTCTCGTCCTCTCATACGTTTTCACCATGGTTATAAGGTTGTATTAAACCTGATGTTTATCCAAGTTAGATTAATTAAACTTTTAATTATCTCATGGAAAGCATAAAAGCATACATTCACATGATCACAAGATTTCCATACAAGTTTCTTTTGTTAATTCCAAATTACTAACCTTTTTCTTAATAAGACCCTATCCTTAGGTTTATGTTAAGAGTTTTCCATCCCTTGTGGACACCTCTTTTGTTGACTTCCTACTTTGATCTAATTAATGCTGACATTGCATTCTCATAGATTAGTAGTGTTTTCTCAAAATCCAAGAATTCTTGACTCTGTACAATTGTAAGTTGCTACAATTAAGGGGTTTTCTCATTCATTATTTTTCCTTAGAGTCATATAACTATATTGTAGTATAAGGTATATACTGGTTATTCTTCCTAACCTTCCTACATGACCTGTTTGCATAATCATCCGCAATCCTAGGTAATATCATAAGTTGTTGGTTTAGAGTTCTTACTCTAGGGATAACTCTTAACTTGTCCCAATTTTCACAAGTTACTAGGGATCACATCTTCCTTTTCACTTCACTAAGTTCTTTTCTCTTGCCGTTGGGCATAAGAACTTTTCAACCTTCATCTTTTGATAAGGTTTACGTGTTGTTGCACAATGAGGTCATAGGTTCCTAGTGTTAAACCTGGCAGCTCTGATACCACATGTAATGACCTAACCCTTACGTACAAAAAATATTCTTAATTTTTACAGCAATAAGTAAAGACAATGACATTTCAATAAAAATTTCCTTTCAATTTGAAAACATGATACAACATAATTCAACTTTTAACCTTTTCTTTTCAAAGAAATCAACAAAGAAATAAAGCACAAGATACATACATAGCTCAAAAGCTTTTTGAACACATAGAAGTAAGAATGTCCAAGAGTCCATCCTTTCAAATCCTGGTACATTAGGCGCTTGCTATGGAGGAGAAACATCACTAGGGCGCTTTTCCGCCAACCACGGACTTATAATGTGGTCCCCTGCACATCCATTATTCAATAGATGACCCTCCCTTCGAACGAAGAGATTGGTAGGGTATCCATTAACGATTACCAACTGAGCATCGTGTTGTGTCCTACATAACTAGGTCATGTTCATCCGGCAACTCTTGAACTAGTATGTAATACAGGATCCCGGTGAACTGACAGTGTAGTCTCAACTAACTCACATCTAAGTGGAAGGTGTACATTTCACTACTTTGGCCAAAGTATTCTCATTCAGTACTTCGAATGAAGGTCGTCTATCACATGCACTAGTCAGGGTCGATTTGACTTAAAGCTTCCTTACTCTATGCATAGGTTTTTCCCTTCAATGGGTGAATTCGTCACCCCAGACATCCTACAACATACTATCCTACTAGAAATGAAATAGCATAGCAAGTAATCACAAAATCCCCTCCTATTCAAGAAATTTTTATCCTAGGAGTACTCAAGCTTATCCAAATTAACCTAATAACTTAAGCTGAAAAGACCTTATTTGACCACCGTCTTCATTTCGTTCCTTGTAAATAATAATTGATACCAACGTATTCTCCTTATATGGAGATCATATAAGTTTATGCAATTTCACACAGTTATGCATCTTTAACCTTCCACAATTTACTTCTTAAATACAATCAGGCATGCAAATCATATATTAACTCATTTTCTCTTCTATCTAGAAATGCAGTTAATGAAATGACTTCCTACCTATGCACAAATAGTAAACACAAAGGTTCCATGATATTTTAATATTCAAGAACAGAATGGATAGTAGAAGAATATCCCATGCCTGATTTTTAGCTTTCCTTCAAAAGCTGAAGTCACAGCTTGTCTTCTCAGCACTTCAACTAAATCAATCAACTAGCAAATCCTTCACAAGCCTCTGCCTTTTCTCACTCAGATTATTCTCTCACATTGATGTCTGTCTAACTTAGAAATAAACTCCTCTAAAAATGAATACTCAGACTATTAATGGTCACAGTGAATGAAACTCAGATTATTTGATAATGGTGGACTGGTAATTCCACAAATACCAATTCTCAGAAAAATATAAATGGCTCTCAGAAATACAAATGGCTCTTAGAAATTCAATTGGCTCTCAGCAAATAAAACTCACCAATGTCTCTCAGAATACTAAACTCAGAAATTGCTTTCACAATACTAAACTTAGGAATTGCTTTCACAAAACTAAACTCAGGAAACAGAGTAATGGCGGCAAAGATAGAAATGAAATCTCAAGTGAAGAAATGATGAAGAATTCGTAATAAGCAAGTCCGTCAAGAATGATGGGATGGGCGGCTATTTATAGAGCCCTTGCCCATCGAATTTCCTCTTCTACAGGCATGTAGATTGCCACAACTGTATTTTGAATGTTTCAAATGATAAGTGGCGGATTTTAAACTTCATACTCAGCACTTCTAGAGGTGAGTCGACCCCTTTAATGGACAGCAGATTGGAGAACAATTCAACTTGCACATGGTTAAAATGGTGAATCGACACCTACAGGTGTCTCCAGTAATGGCACCTTTGCAGCAATCTGCTTGATGATTTTATTCACTGAAATGGTCAAGGTTAATTGCTCACCACTTTGCCTAAATTCATGGTTCAATTGAAAAACTTCCATGGCTGCATTTTCATTCACAGAGAGACCTGGTCATGGCGTGCGCTTTAGGCCCGTGCATGTATTTTCTTCTACGTAGCATTTTCCTTTTATTTCAAAAGTTCACTATAGTTTCATATGAAATATTTCCTCTTTGCCATTCTATAAAGTTTCGATTAAAAAGAATGATCCAAATAATTTGAGTATTGGAAAAATCCGATTCCAAGGTTATGATAAATATTTATCACTATAGGAAATAAATCGATTTCCTCCATTTGATTTAAATATAAACTCAAGTGGAATTTAATTTAATTTGATTTTCCAACAATGAGATTTAAAATATAATAAACTCATTATATATATTATATATACATATATATATTTTAGAGTAACAATTTAATATATATATATTTAATTACTCCTAGTAATTTATATATATATATATATATATGTATATATATTATTTTACTTTAATATATATATATGTCATCTTGTAATCATGTCGTAATTCGATATGTATATATATATATGTATTGGCAGGCAATAATAATATAATATTATTAATATCCACATATATCATTGGTTGTGGATATATATACATGTATATACGTTTGTATATTTCCCTCTATGTGCACGTATATGTATGTATACCATATCGATGCATTCGTATGAGTATATCCATTCACCATCATACGTTTGTATCAATATGAATATACATATGGATACGTGCATATACTATATACACGTATATATTCCCACCTCCTAACCAATTATGTTACCATCATAATGATTATAATAACACAAACAAATACATAGATAAACACCACTTATACATGCATACAGAAGTAGACAAAACTACTAATGCCAACATACAAGCCTACGGATGACTTACCTAACTTCAAACAAACTAACTTAGCTTACTCAGTCTAAGGGACGTGTGTGCATGCTCAGATGGTTCACATTACCGATTACCCGACCAAGCTCCTCTCCCAAGTGATATTTCTCCTTTGCCTAGAGGAATGGTCCACATACCTACATACCATGACACGATAACATGAGTCATATATTCACAACAAAATAGTACACATGAAACATCTCAAAAGTTAGAATAAACATTATTCAACAACTTTGCATGCAACATTCAAAGGATAATGTTATGTCCCCGGAATCTCTACATTAAGATAATAATTAAATAAGATAAAAACTTAATAAAAGTACAAGCATTAGTAATTATAATTATCACAAATATAATATTATAATTAAATTATCAAAGATAATATCGTAAATATTAAAATATGAATTCTAATAATTTAAATATTATTATAATATAAAATATAATAATATATATTGAAAGAAATAAATAAAGCAAGCAAAGAGATAAGGGATTAAAACAAGATAATTATGGAACATAAAATTGTAAATAATGGCTATTTAAATAATAAAATAAATACTAAAAATGTATCAAATTAATATAACACAATAAAATCAATTAATATAAATGTTATCATAATTATCAAATAATTATTAAGAGATAATATTATAAATATTATATATAATTATAAATATTAAAATATACATATTTAAATAATAAAATGAATATAATTTGAGATATTAATAAGGAATGTTTAACTAAAAGTCATGTCCATTTGTGGGGTTATTGAAAGAGATGCCTCTCTTCATGGAGGTATAAGGATATAAAATAAGGAGTGGAAGATAAAGGAAGGGGATAGATGAAATACACATCAGATTTTAAGAAGAAGATAGAAGAGTAAAGGAATGAAGATGTAAAAAGGAGATCTATCAATAGTGTGTAGAGAACAATAAAATAGAAATTAGAAAAGGTTTGGAATTAGTTTTCAAAAGGCAGCAATCATTTCAAAAGGTTGTGTCCTTTCTAATGAGTTTCTCTTTTCAAAAATATACATCTTCTCATTTGAATGTGAAGATATAAAAAGGGAAAGAATGAGATATGTATAGAAGGGGAAAAAAACGGAGAATAGAATGGGAAACAAGAGATAAAATATAGATTGCAGATCATCTGAAATTTATAAAGACGGGCAGATGGAAAGTAGATAAGTATTTTATGAATATAAGGAGATAAGTATTTTATGAATTTAAATAATAAGTTAGATAAATGTTTGTACATTTAAATAATGATGTTGATAAATACATTATGGATTTAAATAATAGTCTAATTAATAGTAATTCATACATGATGCTATTTATTTAATGTTATCTATTTTTTTATTGATTGCATGGGGAATAATAAATCATGTATGTTACTAGTTATCTTATAACATTGCTGATATGTTATTCTCCATTGACATTATTGTATGCATATATATATATATATATATATATATCATAGCACGCAGACCGGACTTGCCTGGGACTCGAAGTAGGTGACCTCGCCTGACTCTGAGACCCGTGACTCGACCGCGCAGACTTTCAGCAAATGAAAAAGTTGAAAACCCTAGAAATTTAGAGATTTTAAGGATTTCAAACTTGCTCTCAAGGCACCTTTTATTGAACACAACACAAATAAAAGCAATTTGATCACATGCACAAGTATACAACGTATCACATAATGATAAGTATATGTTACACAAATTGTGGTTGCTACCGAAGGAAATAGAAAGCATACTTAGATATATAAAATTCAACAACAGAAGGGCAAACTCATGGAATATGAACCATGACATCAAATGTTCCATACAAATATGAAATATCAGCAAAACAATAGCTATAAAGTCTATGACTCTATGGCATAGTGGAGTCAACATCCTTCCTACGAAGGCGTCTAAGGGTCCTGGATGATGTTGCAGCTACAGCCATAGTCTCTGCCTGTGTCTAACTCTCCATGCTACTCTCACCAACAACAGCTATGTCTCCTCGTGCTCTAGCCTCCTCGCCCATATGCATACAACCTCAGCCTCTCCGCCAGTCCACCCAATCACAACTCGCCACTAAAGACCGTGACCGAGTCTCGTTGATCCACTCAGATCGTGGATCAACCTCTAGACCGATCAGTTTTTTTCGTGTGTGCTTCCTGTGATCTCGAGCCAAAGGTTGTAATGAACATATACCAAGTCATTCATCCTCCACTTGAATTCATTGCGCCTGGAGGTATGTGCTCAAACATACTCCAATTGCGCCACAACTGCATGAACTCGCATGGTGGTCGCTCAATATACGAATGGCAATATTTTGCAGGATCGGTGTATCATAACCAAACATATGCCACCATCTATCTGAGATGAGAAAAAGAAACAAAATCAATCTCATTTCAAGTTTCAAGTTCAAGTTCAACATTTAATAATAAATTATAATATAAAAAGATGAAAATTATGCCCTTAAATATATTTTTACCTGGCAATAATGTTGTCCTACTATCTTTGCACATTTGACGTGCAAAGAAGTCTCCTTGTGCCTTAGTGAAGAAATCTATCTCCTGCACTATTTATGTAGTAACAGCGGGAAACATCCGCTCTATCGTCGTGTAGAGCCCACTAAGAATTTCTCTATCTGCACGGAAATCACGGCGGAATTGGAAGGCCGGATTTAGGAAACATGCGGCTGCATGGATCAATGATATCCCAAATGGGACGATACTTCTCCTCAACTCCACCATAGACTGATCTAATGGCCTCTTTGGCCCTATCCATGCCCTCATATATGTAGCCCATTGCGGGTTTCTCCCCATCTGCAACTCGGTGAGAACTTCGTGCGCTCCAATAAACTCCAGAAAGTAAACATGTTTCATAAAATAAGTGGACGAAAATAAATTGTAAATAAAAGTAAGACATGATTAAAAACATAATAAAGAATTAAATTTTACCACAATTCATTCCATTACAACAAAACCTTGCTTCATCAAATGCAATCAGCCACATCCTCGTGAAAGCTTGTAGAAAGGATGGCGGGAAGACCATCACTAGTAAACATGCGCTAAAGCTGCTTTGACCGGACCAAGGATTTACCGTGGATAGTGTCTGCTGCAAAACCTAGTGATGCTGTGATCACAACCCTCAACCCCGTGTATTGCTCATACATACAACCTATGTGTGATTGTATACAAATTTGCATATGTTTTTTGCTGCATCCACACATGTTTTGATCCATGGGAGCTTGCCAAGATCCTCCAACATGAGGTCAATGCAATGGGCGGCACATGGAGTCCAAAATATAGTAGGGTGCCTCTCCATCAATAATCTACTAGCAACAACATAATTTGTTGTATTATCTATCACCACTTGCACTACATTCTCTTCCCCCACATCAGCTATCACCTCCTCTATAGCCTCACACAGGTATGTGGCATTTTTGAATTGGGCAGAAGCATCAATGGACTTCATGAAGATGGTGTCACCTGAAAAAATAAGCAAAACCAATTATTCAATAAATTAAAAAACATAAATCAGCCATATTAAATTATTAATCACTAAATCAAATTCAAATTTCAATGCATTGAGGGAAGTACAATTACCTTCGGAGGAAACTAGGAAATTAAGCAGCGTCCTATTTCTCCTATCGGTCCAACCATCAATCATGATGGTGCAACCAATCATCCTCCACTGCTTGCGCTGCTCCTCTAATTGTGCTTTCACATCTGCCACCTTTTGAGTCAAAAGTGGGCCCTTTAATTCATCTTCACTAAGGGCTTTGAACCCCGCCCCACATATGGTTATGGCATCAACCATGTTTTGCCAAAAGGGTGACCTAAAACATGTCATAAATAAATTAATAAGTTACATAAGTATTGTAAAATGAAAAGTTTCAAGTTTTTAACTTTAAATTTGAATTCGATAATGAGATACATTTAGATTCTAAAATTTAAATATAAATTTTAAAACAATTAAACAAAAAAGAATTACCTGGCTACATGGAAGGGAATGGTGCAGTAGTACCAAAAGTCTGCAATTGTCTTTTTTGCTGCATCATGTGCGTCCTTGTTCCAACCCATGCTCTCGAGCGATGGTTGGGAACCAGGAGTAGTGCGTGGTACAAAATATGAGTCCACCCTAGATTTACAAACTCTAGGGCCAATGCTAATACTGCCACTACCACTAGCAGTAGCAGTAGCAGCGCCACCAGCACTAGGAGTACGCATAGGCATAGCTGATGCAGAAACAGAAGCACTAGTACTAGGACGGTATGGAGGCATGGAAGAAGCGTCTCCAACAGCACCAAGTCCTTGTCCAACTCCAATACCGCCAACTCCCCGTCGCTTTTCATTTCTTTTGCATTTCGGGTGGAAGTTTCTAATCACACCGTACTGGCCTAACAACCCCTGTGGAGGTGCTTAGCGCAACCCATCGCATCACATGGACGGTATGCGGTGTATGGTATTTTAATCTATTTATGCCTCCATGATATATTGTTTTGCAGTATTTACATTTTGCTTCTCCTTTTTTCATTCTAGGAAAGATTTCAGGATGTTTCCAAGTAGGGTCTTTTTCTCGATCGGGGTTTGAGACATTGTGAAATTAATAATATGGTTTGATTTGCAAATGAATGGCTGCAAAAGTAGGGTTTCTAAAATTTAAGTTGGCAAGTAGGGTTTGTAAAACAAATATAAACTCAAAAACAATGATTTCATAAATTACAATGAATTATTTGTTAAAACACAAAAAAAACCAATTAAAATCAAACTTACCTCTTAGATTTGGCTTGGAATGTAATGCAAACTCCTCTCAATCACTAGTAATGAGCTCTCAATGCACCTCCTTGCTGGTATGAAGCTTCCCAAATGATATATGACCCTGGATTTGTCTTCAACAGGTTGTTGGTTGCCCTCTCTTCTCCTCCTATTTTTCTTTACAACTCTCTCTTCTCCTCCTATTTTTCCAAATGAATGAAATGAGGTTGCTTTTAGGGTTGGGGAGATAATATAAGACCAAAAAAAACAAACTTAAACTTAAATTTTTTGTTTTTTATTGAGATTTTGGTTTGCTGCCACCGGCCGCATCCAGGGGTCGGGACTCTCTTGGACGCGGCCACGTCCGCGCCCGCGCCCGCGCTCCCATGACTCGGCCAGGGGTGCTCGGCGCGTGACTCGCCAAGTCCGGGCGAGTCCCGTAACTATGATATATATAATACGATTATATAATAAAGATGCTTGTAGCAATTATTGAGCCTTATAAGTAATTGTGATTATTTGATAGAAAAATGAATAAATTGATGAATGTTTTTATCCTATGATTGATTAGGGAAAGGAGAAAAAGAATGCAATATGAACACTAGACCATCATAAAAGGATATCTTCAAGAAATCAAGGCATATTTAGGGTAATCCCAAAATGGGGACATTACATATAACATCAATAGAACTAACATTTAAATGATACAATCATTAAATGGAACACATTCATATTGATAACAAGAAACAGCATGTTTTATTCATCTCAATGATTCAATCATTACAATCAATTGCCCTATGGAATAGTAGCTATACAATCGGGGTGTAACAGGCTGATCGGAAAGTTTCTAATTTGAGCTCCCATGCTTCAACAACAAGGGCAACTATTGTGAGCCAAAATCAAAATAGCGAGTTAGTGGTGGATGTGTCTTCTAGAGATGTTCATGTGACACAACAAAAGATGTAGCAACAAAATATTCTTGCAAGAGACCACACATTGGTAGCTCAAGCCCCATTGAAAGATTATTTGATGTGCAAGGTCTAGAAGCAGTTGATGCAGTGATCGCATGCTTGTTTTATGCAAATAGAATACCATTTAATGTTGCTCACTCACCTTTCTACGGAGAGATGGTCCAAGCTATCAATAATGAACTAGCTAGGCATAAACCACCCGGGTATGAAAAGATTCACACTACTCTAATTGATAAAGAAAAAGTTCAATTAGAGCAACAAACTGCACCAATAAAAACAGTGTCAATATTGTGATGGATGGATGGACAGATGTTAGAAATTGTCCATTACTTAATATCATGGTAACATGCAACAAAGGGCTTTATTTTTTTGAAGGCAATAAATTATTCAAGGCAAGAAAAAAATGCAAAATGTTTTCAATTTTCATAAATAGCTACATGGTGGCATTGAGGAAGTGGGGGAATCACATGCACTCCAAGTTGTTACAGATGTTCCCCCTGTTTGTATAATAACATGCATGTTGGTGCTAAAAAAGTACAAACATATATTTTGGCCACCATGTTATGTGCATTCGTTGAATAATGCTCTTAAAGATATTGGTAAGTTCCAATGGATTTCATATCTCATTGAAAAGGGCAAAAAAATATAAATGTTCATATGTAACAACCATCACCACACACAAGCCATTTATCAAAAAGCTGCCAAGGTGGAACTTCTCAAACCTAGTAATACAAGGTTTGCTTCTTATTTTATTCTTCTTGAGCATCTCTGTGAATTCAAAGAGCTTTGTGTTCACAATAGTTAGTGATGCATGGGCAACTTGGAGACAATCTACATCAGATACTGTAGCTGAGGTGAGAGGTATGGTTCTTGATTACCATTTTTGGTGTAATGTTAAATTTGTTGTGGACTTTATTAATCCCACATGTGAGGTGATCAAATTTGCAGATTCAGACAAGCCATGTTTGGGAGAAATTTATGAAAAAATAGATTCCATGTGTGAAAGAGTTAAGAAAATAATAGATGCAAGAGATCTTTCTCTATATCCTTTGATAGAAGAAAAGATACATGGAAGATGGAACACACTTAACACACCCCTTCATTGTGTTGCCCATGCCTTAAATCCTAAATGCTATGATATACAAGTGACCAACAAAAGGGCTCCGTATGAAGATAGAGAGGTAATGAAGGGATTTTGGGCTGCAATATGTAAAGTGCCTTTCCGAGAAGTGTGGAAATTTTGTGTTTGTTTGATTTAAAGGGAGCTCGTTTTGCCACTCAGTCAAGTTAGTGACAGACAACTTGATACAAAGAAACACATAAACAATAGGATTGAGCGAACTAAAACATTTATGACCCACTTCCAATCTATTTCATGTCACAGTGCAACTCAGAAAATAATCAGCAGCGTTTTGTAAGTTCAAGTGTATGATTCAGTTCCATTTATAAATCAGACTGTGACAGCAGCTAACCCAAGAATTTCAGTGTTTAACTAATTCTTTTGAACAGCACTAAACATCTCTCAAACTTAGGGCTTGTAAGGAGCAGTGCTTTTGATTTTGGCACCCATTACTAATTAGACAACACAGCAGCTTAGTATTCATTGTTCATTCTAATAACATAATACCAATGTCAACATTGCACAATATGACTTAGATTCTACAGAAAGGTTATGACAGCAAGTTGTATGACAATTTCTGAGTTTGATAAAATCTGATTTATTTGAACAGCAAACCCACATTTACATACAGCAGGATATCCATTCAATTACCTAGCAAAAATGAAGAGTCAGATAAGATTTCAACAAAACATATGTGATATTTGTGCCCAGACCTGAAGGAGAAGTTCGGTCCTGACCAGGGAATGATGAGGATGCCTTCAAGATACACAGAAATAGTTTGCAGAAATTATAATCTCTCCTTTACCAGCCATTTCTTCCAGTCAGTGAATGCACCAGGTGTAAGTCTTCAAAACGCCTTCATCAAGGCCTTCAATAACCACGTACCAACCAGCAACAAGGAACAAGGGTCGAATAAGGCAGCAAATCACGTTTTCTTTTATCTCTGCTCGCTACCTCCACAATGCACGAATTTCCCATTGGCTCTTGTTGAAACAATGGCGTCTCAGGTTTGTATGATGATGGCCGCCTCAGCTCACATAATATCCTTCATCAAATCATCCAAAAGAAGTCGACAAACTCTCAATGCAAACAACCACGAAATTCTGGAATAAATTTTGTTCTCATATCCAAAATGTTCCAAATCGGCATACAAGATGAGGATCTTCTTCTCTTCAAAATTCTGAAATCGACCAGCTAGGGGATGGTCTTTCACACCCGAAACTGGACAGTGGAGATCTTCAAACCCTAGGCAGAAAGCTCGAGTTCTTCCCGTGAGAGATACATGTATTTTTCAAGAGTGTCGAATGCCTTTCTTCTTTTTTCATTTTGTATCCCTCAATCAAAAATTAAAGTGACATTTTATATAGTCATTTAACAAATATTTCACCAAGTCACTTTTGCACCACATAAAGTGACTTTTATAAAGTCCACTTTTAAAAATTAATATTTCAATAATTCACTTTTGAACCTTTTGAATAGTCACTTCATCAAAATATTTAATTAATTAATTGACATCACCTTTTAAAGC
>VDFB02373694.1:0-14803 GCA_007258455.2 Sequoia sempervirens
TAGTCTACTTTTGTGTTCAATTTTTACTCCATGAATTGTGGATCTTGATTGATAATTGAGAAATTCGTGCATGTGGAACCCTCTATGTACTATTAGAATCTACTTTGTAAAGGTTGGCTAATTGAAGAAAGTTCAGCCACCTAATGATAGAAGATAGAAAATAGATCTAGGATTTCAATGTTTTCGAAAGATAATCTAAAAGGTTTAGTAAAAAGGCTTGAATATTTTACAGTTTTCATATGTTTTCATGTCATGATCTATTTTGATAATGTTAATGGTACATGATCAATCCATATGATAGTGATTTTGTTGTGCTTAATCATTTCTTATTTGATGAAAGTCAATAGAAGGAACTTGATTCAAGGTCATATCATTGAATTATCTATGAATTAATTTTTTATTGTGTTCATTTGATCTATGTTTTGGATAATGAGTGAGTGATTTGTTTGAAGTAAGTTTAGTGAATGTTAATGATATCTAAATTAGCATTATGGATGTATGCAGTAGCATAGTTTATTCTATGGATTGCATCTTGCTGCAGTTATGGTTAGGTGAAATAAACACTCATTATTGATATGCATGTCTAGATACGTAAGGATTTTACTCACATTTCTTTGATTTAAAGCTTTGTTTCATCTTTTTATTTTATTTAAAACCCCCCAAACGTAGACTACTTGACGCTATGCAGTCTTGTTCTTTGTTACTAGTAAAGGCCCCTTGAACATTTACGGTTACATCAACCACTGAGTGAAATCAACATAATTGAGAACCAATTACCAGGACCTTGGGAGTTAGATCTCTATGTGTTATCTTTTTCTTTTAGGAGAAATAGAATAGTAATATTTTATTTAATGTTGTTTTGTTGTTTTGACCCTCAACACCTCCTCCACCCGCTCTCTATGTTCGCACAATGCCTCACCTTTGATGTCTAGTATGAAAGGGTAAAATGATATTTCCTCACCCAGAACTAAAAGATGCACCAGGTCACATGGCTTGAGTATACCAATACCAAAGGAGGCAACATCCATCACCTCTTCCTACCCACCTAAAATTTAAGGTATAAAAATTTTGTGAATCATTTTCACCACCTCGGACTTTGGAGTTGCATGTCTAGTACTGCCACCATGAATAATGAGGAATTATCTAAATCTACCCTATAGCACTCATTCAACACTAGAAATTCTAGACCAAGGATGAGTTTAATTGCTCAAATCAACATAAAATTTAGTTCCAAAATGATTTTCTTCAATCAGAGATCCAAGATTGCACCATGTAATATCATCTGTTTGTGGGTACTCACTAGGCTAATGGGGGTATCCATGCCTCCTCGCTAAAATACTATGAATTTTAGAGCTCTTTGTCAATTAAAACACACTGATTAATAATAATACACATGCGTGAGAAGGTACCCCAACAAGTGTGCTAATAGATACCACTAAAAATTGACCAAACACATATTTGATTAGTTATAATGGATTTCAACCTTCACACATGCCCATCTTCAAACTTGGAAGAAAGCTACAAAAATATATGTTGGCATGAGCATATAACGTTAGTGAATGTGGCTAGATTCCTTGATTTTTGAAAGGAATCTCCACGCAAAAGTAATTAGCCATTAATACCCATCAAATCAAGCTTAAATTTAAGTATGGTACAAAGGGAAAAAACTACCACCTTTGACTAAGAAAATGCCAAAATAGTATTCCTTAAAATTTAGTAGGTTTCCTAGCATTTACAATGACATTTTCAAAATAGATTTCACGAGTAGGTGTCATAGCAATTATAGTCTCCCATGATCTATTTAGAGGTGATAACAAACCAATGGCACATTATTTAGCTTTCCTTGGTCATTAATCATCTTGAATTTGTGCCCAAGTGACATGTGGCACTAGTAGACAATAGATTCCTATTAGAAGCTTTTAGATCCACTCTTGTGGTCACACATCTTAGGGGAATATAACCCAACAATAATATTAAAACATGTGGCAATATCTTGCAATTGAGTTTGATTGCAAGTTGTATTGTCAGTTATGCATGATCCTAGAATGAAAGGAAAGACTAAAGTGACATGTGGCACTAGGAGACAATATGATTCTAAGTGATATTTAAAATTCAAATGATCTTGATCTCTTACTATTTGATTCTTATGTTAATTAAAACATGAGTTGATTATAACACACTCATATTATATCTTATATGAGGCCAAAAAGTGGCATGTCTTATATGGCCATTTTTTGGTCTCTCATATTTTTGTATTTACCCTTTAACGACTATAAATAATCTTTTAGAATGGGTTCTATACATAATAAGGCTTTTCTTGCTCTTATTTAGTAGCTAGGGAGCCACTTTACCTTATAACTATGTATATACTGATGGTACCTAGTAGATAATTATACTAAATAATTTTTTTGGCTTGCATTTAGGTTAAAATAGAATTTATCCCTTATTATCTCTCTTTTGACTATAAAAATTCCATCCACTATTGTCCCTAACTTCCCTAGTATCGTGTTCTTATTTCTTGTACAAATAACCTCATAGGTTTTTATTTAAGAAATAGTTGGGTACAATAATTTTTGGAAAATCAAATATTTGAGGACTATTCATAAGGTTGGGTTTAACATATTTACCAAATAAATAATCAAATAGATCACACCATGTGTTAGGAATATCTACCTTCCTAATATATAATTGTACATCCTACAAATGATTTGTTGTACATCCTACAAATGATTTGTTGAAACCACCATTCCTTGATGCTTTCTAGAATTTCTTTGATTTTTTAATGAATTGTCAATCAAATATAGTAGAAAGTTGACCTATTTGAATACTTTCAAGACATTGTGAATTTATGCTATATATTTTCTAAGGTTATGAATTAAAAAAATTAACATAAAAAAATCCTTATTAAAAAAAAAAATAATGCCTAAATTCTTTTAGAAAATATTTCTTGTGATTTTAACTTAAAATTTTAAGACAATGGTGAAGAAAAAATTGAAATATTTTTTAGAAGTGACATGAACAACTTAATCTATTGTGAATCTATGCTATATGTTTTTTCTAAGGTTGTGAATTTGAATAATTAACATCGAAGAATCCTTACTAAAAAATAGAGAAACTAACCCCTAAATTCTTTTAGAAAAGATTTTGTGTGATTTTACCCTAACAATGATGAAGACAAAATTGAAATCTTGTTTAAAAGTGACAGACCAACTTACTCCATTGTGAATTTAGGCTGTATTTTTTCCAAGGGTATGAATTTTAAAAAATATCATCAAAGAATCTTCATTAAAAATCAAAGAAAATAACCTCTTAAGTTCTTTCAAAACATATTTCTTGTGATTTTACCTCACAATTTTAAGCCAATGGTGTTCAAGAACAAAATTAAAAACTTTTGTAGAAATGACATGAACAACTTATTCCATTGTGAATTTAGGCTATAGTTTTTTCTAAGGTTATGAATTTGAAAAACTAACATCGAAGAATCTTCATTAAAAAAAAAAAAGAAAATAACCCCTAAATTCAATTAGAGAAGATTTCTTGTAATTTTATCCCACAATTTTAAGCCAATGGTGAAGACAAAATTAAAATATTGTTTAAAAGTGACATGAACTTACTCCATTGTGAATTTAGGTTATAATTTTTCTAAGGTTATGAATAAATAAAAATTTAACATTGAAAAAACCTCATTAAAAAATTAATTAAATGACCCCTCAATTCTTTTAGAAAAGGTTTCCTTGATTTTACACCATAGTTTTAAGCCAATGGTGAAGAAAAAAATAAAATTTTGTTTAGAAGTGATACGAACAACTTCATTGTGTATTTAGGTTGTAGTTTTTCTGTGAAGTTATGAATTTAAAAAATTAACTTTGAAAAATCTCCATTAAAAATATAACAAATAACTCATAAATTCTATTAGAAAAGTTTTTTGTGACTTTATCCCACAATTTTAGGCTAATGATGAAAACAAAAATTAAAAACTTTTTTGGAAGTGATATGAATAACCTACTCCATTGTGAATTTAAGCTATAGTTTTTTTAAGGTTATGAATTTAAAAAATTAACATTGAAGAATCTTTATTGAAAACAAAGAAAATAACCTCTAAATTCTTTTAGAAAAGATTTCTTGTGATTTCATCCCACAATTTTAAGTCAATGGTGAAGACAAAATTAAAATCTTGTTTAGAAGTGACATGAACAACTTAATACTTTGTGAATTTAGGCTATAGCTTTTTTCTAAGGTTATGAATTTAAAAAATTAACATCACATAATCCTCATTGAGAAAAAAAGGCAAATAAATCATAAATTCTTTTAGCAAAAGTTTTGTTTGATTTTACCCATAATTTTAAGCCAATGGTGAAGACAAAATTAAAATCTTGTTTAGAAGTCATGAACAACTTACTCTATTATGAATCTAAGCTATAGTTTTTCTAAGGTTATAAATTTAAAAAATTAACATTGAAGAATCTTCATTAAGAAACAAAGCAAATAACTCTTAAATTCTTTTAGAGAAGATTTCATGTGATTTTACTTCACAATTTTAAATCAATAGTGAAGATAAAATTAAAATCTTGTCTAAAAGTGATATGAACAACTTGCCAACTATTTCAAAAGACTATCAAAATTAGAAAAACTCTAAAATTTTTTGTTAAAAAGATAACCATAATATTTTTAAAATATTTGAATGAGTTAATCACTTTTAATTAGATTCCAGTTCCAATATAGTATTGAATAGAGGCCAGATTTTTCATGCCATGAAGATTACTCATTAATGGTACATCATAATTTTTATTAACCTCTTTCAATAGATTTAAGACCATACTATCAATCAATTCCGTGGGGAGTTATCAATATTTGTATTAGATATCAACAAGTAAAGGTGTAGGCACTCATTAATGCAAAGGCACCAAGTTTAATGCATTTGAAAGGTATTGGAATCATTCACCAGCAGTCACTATTTATCTTCATCATTAGTTATGTTCATAAATGGAAAAATAGACACTTGGACTCATCGATTTTGTCTTTAGACAAGTGGAATTTTATTTTATTTATTACCATATCAGAGACAACATATAATATTGTGTTAATCTATTGCATATTTAAAAGTTCCTATTTTACTCAAAACTCACCAACGTGAAAGCATGGAATGATGTAATGAGAAATAGCTACACCAATTAATCCTTATAGAATTATTAAGTAGAAAGCCATAGAATTTTATTCGTCGGTTCAAGCAAAATGGGTGAGATTATACGAATGAAATTATAAGAAGCGAAGATTCATAGTAACCAAATAATCGTGTAACTATTGAAAGATTTATGGAAGTGAAGATTTAATGTTGGAAGGAAATGAAAATATGTGACTATAATGTTAGTTTTGGAGATGACGCGAGTGTGAAGAGAGCGAGTGAAAAAGACGGGCGGGTATGTGGTGTGTGAAGGCACTGTCTATCCAGCCCCAGGAATGCACCGGGGGATGGATGCCATGCTATGCCTCCATATTATGCGTGCCGTGCAAACATCAAATCAATCGAAGGCTTTGGAAACTTCGATATTTAAGCCTCTGCCTTCCTCGTTTCTCTCGTGCAGACTTGTCCTAATTTCTTCCAGCCGTATTGCAAGTGGGTGAAAAATATGTAATATGGAAGGATATGATTTATTTAAAAAGATATTGATTATATTTTATTTTATTTTTTATTAAATATATATTTTTATTAAATTGAAATATATTCAATAAAAAATATTATTTGTTAATATGAAAGGAATAATATTTATTTAAAAAGATAAGAGTATATTTTATTTTATTTTATTATTAAATATATTATAGTTATTTTATTTCTTCACATAGAACTTTCAATACTTAATTATAATTTTAAAATTATAAAATGTTGAGAATGTATAACTAATTAAAATGTATTTAAGAATGTATTTTTGTTAATATATTTTAATTGTATTAATATTTAAAAAAAATAATATTTAATTTAAGAATATTGAAATTCTATTAAAAATATTATTTTTTATTTATTTTTATTTTTTAAATTTTAATCTATTTTTAATATTTAATAAAATTGAATATATTTATATTCTCTTTATAAATTATTATTTTTTTATACATTTTATTTTACAAAATCAAAATTAAAATATTTAAAATATCAAAGGAAAACATAATATAGTTATCTTAAATACACATCCTCTAAAAGATATCAATATAAAAGGTATTATATTTATTCAAGTGTTTACATTATTTAAAATATGGAGAGTAGGCGTGAAGTTCCTGCCAGAAAGTTTTAGAATAGTTTTGTTTTATTTGTTGAGTTTATTGTGTTTTAGGAACAATTGGTCAAGGTAAAGCAATTGTCGCCTAAATTTAGGAATTTGATCATTGATAGAGTCAACTTTGTCTTCCATTAGAAAATGATTCTTATAACAAAAGAATTTTTCTCACTTCAAAATTCTCATGCTCTGGTTGTGCTTTTAGGCATGAAGAAATTACAATTTACATGTTGCTACCATTATGTAAATATTTGAGTTCAAAGATTTCCTTAACCATATAGCATATATGATAAAAACATCCTCTTTCAAAAAGCAGAGATCTTTATAACTTTCATTGTATGTAGAGTCATGTATAGCCAACTTGCTTAAATGTTACAGTTTTCTGCACAAATGAAAATGAAAGCATATAGTTCCAAGTCCTCTTATAGGTTCCTAATGTCTCCAAAAAATGCCTTATGATAGAAAATGAAAATTTTATTCCATTCAGTAATTTAGATAACTCATTTATAAGCCTAATAAAACTTATAATGTGACGTGTATTGCAAAAGGCCTATATCAAACATCAAAAATATCAATTGAACCCATATGCCCATTTTGATGATTGTAGAGTAGTGGAAAAAAGCATTGCAATAGTTATTGGACCAAGACCACATGGTAGACGATTAATTGTTGAAGCTATTCTTGAAGCCTCTTCATATGAAACATGACTAACTAATTTTGGTATTCTCTTTTAGCACTAGGATCATGCAAAAGTGGAAGCAATAGTTTTAATTTTCTATATATTAACCATCTTTTACTTACAAACTTTGTTTGAAAAAGGAAGTTAGAAGGTGTCATACCTCGACTGCATTTAAGCCAAGATCAACTAGTACTACACCAAGTTTTAGCTAATGACCACAAACCAAATTTGGCACACCTGTTGCAGTAACAAGAATATCTTCTTCATGAGTAAAATCTGCATAGAAAATTCTTTCTATTTTGAGTAGCTATCCATTCTACATAATTTTTTTTGGAAACATGCTTTAAAACTTTAAATTAATACTTAAATAAAGATAGTCTACTATGTTTCAAATTTTAGAGCTCTTCAATAGAATATGGCCCATATTCTAACATGTCAAAAACTTTTTTAAGAAGAGATAATGTAGTCCACCCTTAATCAATGTGTATTTATTTATAGACTAAACATCTATACTTATAAATTTATAGATATGTATTTTTCCAGATAAATTTTGTCCTTATACCAAGCAATCCAAAAATCAACTAAACATTGTTCATTTATCAATATTTGTTGACCTTTTTGAAGTTGAGATAACTTATAAGGATTTGGGTGTGTTATCCTTTTCAAACCCAAATCTTCTACCATCTCATTAGACATTATTGTAACACAATTTAACTACTTGTGAGATTTTTTTCATCCCAATTTTTTGCAAGCAAAACTCAACAAGTTTTTGATGAGCACAAATATGAATGGATTCCCTCTATCAATATTTATCACTACCTCTTTCTAATTAATGTTTATTTCTATTTTCTTTCAAGTATTAATCAAACCTCATATAATATTTGAAATATGAGGATTGAACTTCATTTTCCCATTAAATTTTAGCTAGACACATCAATGTAAATACATTGTCTTCGCCACTAAAGTATGTGACGAAGTGAGCTCAAGCAAGGGCCATGTAAAAAAATAGAAAGGCCAAGTCGAGGCCACAAACAAAGTTCTCATTTTAGTTATAACATGTACATTCTCTTGGTTTGGTTAAAGATTCTACAATCCTTGTTGTTCTTAATTCCAACCCACTTCCCATCCCCATTCCCCCTAGTGTCAGGCATACCAAGACCAAACACTTGTCTATGAGAATACTATTACCATCACTCAATTCAATCAAGCTTGGATGAGAGGAATTTTAATGAAAAATGGATGAATGTTAGGGATCTTATTTAGAGGAAATTAAACTAGATGTTGAGGACTTCTCTATCTTGAAAGATCACAATACTAAATTTATGTTCAAACCTTGGCACTTTCTTTAGCAAGATGGTTTTTCTCTTTGATTTGTAGGAAAATTGAGATTAGCGATGGTTTGATTAGATTGGAAAAATAGCAATTGATAGTTATATTCTCAAAGTAGTTTTGTTTGACAATAAAGATAAATAAAGGAAAGCATAGGACATAATTGATCAGAATAAATATTTAGGTGAATTAAATAAGTAATTTATTACATAAATTATTGGTGTGCATTGATAGTAACTACTATTGCTAGGACATAGTTGATGAAGATAGGTGTTTAAGTGAACTAAGTGACAAATTTTGCATTTAAGTTATCATTGTGCATGGTGATACTAATCATAATTATAATGATTTTAGAATTATATTAATAATAATAATGGGGCTCTAGAATTATAATTTAGTGTTATAAAACTAATGTTGTAATTAATTATTTTATTATAAAAAATTCTCACCACTAATTATTTAACTAAACATTTAAAATAATTATTAAATAAGATATGGTTATAATACAATTGATTAAAACATCTATAGTTATTTTATAATTATTTTAAATTTTAAAATAATAATTAATAAATTAGAATTATATTTATATATTCTAATCCTAAAGTTAAATAATTATATAATTTTAATTCTAATTCTAAATTACTTAAATATTTAATTATATTTTTGTGAACTATAACCCTAATCATAATTTAATTAAAAAATAATATTATTATAATTGTAAATTAATCTATATAATTATAATTTTAATAAACTTAATTCTAAACCTAATTCTTAATTATTAATATTTTCAAATTAGATTATTTTGATTATATTTATGTAATATTAATTATAACACTCACCTTAATAAATAATTTTTAGCATTATTATTGCACACCCTTGCAATTATATGGAAATCAACTTAACTAAAATACTTAAGGTATATCATAAATTTTATCTATATGAAAATTTGCTAATACATTATGCAAATTTATGTATGAATACATTATGTAAATTTATGTATTAATACATTATGCAAATTTATGTATTAAAGCAAACAAATATTTTAACTGGTGTATCATTTTCATTAGTTGAATGAAGTTAGTCTACAAACCCTCCTTAACCCAGCTTAATTGATTTTCTTTGGAATAATGAGATGAGGGAAAAAATTCAAAAATTAAAAAAGTAAAAAATCAAACATTTTACTTTTAAAAAAAAAAAATATAATAAAATTAACATTGTTGTGGAAAATATCTTTAAAAAATTAGTGTAATCATTGATTTTTTTTATATAATATTTTCTTTCTTATTAATTAAAAAAATATATTAGATTATATATGTTACATAGTATATAGTATATATTATTATAATGTCATGTTAAAATTAATATATTAAATATGAATTTAATAAATTAATATAATATATAATCAAATATAATAGATTTAAAACTAGCTATATTATATTATAAAACCATATTATTATCTTATATGATTATTATTAATAATTTATTTACTGACAAACAAAAAAATTACAACTAATCTCCCATGACTCACCAATTCTCTTCAAAATATATAATTTATAATTTCACAGTAACACCATTTACATTGACAATTAAATAACTTCTAGCTTCTTGGAAAAACAAAATCATGGAATGTTTTGCAAACACAAAACACACCCTCAAACTAGATTTCACCTATATAATTTAAATTACATAGAATATTTAAGAATTAAATAGAATAGTTAAGTTAAAAGTAAAAGTATAGGGGAATTTATTAGTATTTAGAGTTAGTTAAATTTAGATTGCAAACGTAAATAGAATAGTTAAGTTAAAAGTAATTGTCATTTTCTCCTACCCTTTCCATCTCCCACTATAATTGCAACTCTGATAATGGTGCCAGGAAAATCACCCTTATTGCTCAAAAGTTTTGAGCCAATAAAATTGAGGAAAAAATAATTTTCAGAATTTGAAAAGTTAAAAAATTGTGCATTTAACTTTAAAAAAATTAAAATATAATATATTAAAATTAAATTATAATGTATATAGGAAATTAATAGAATTTGTTGATTGGTGCAAGCAAAGTGTAATCACTAGTTAAAGTTCAAGGGTGGCCTATAGTTCCTGGCGGGAACTAATAAACTAGAATACCACAAAAAATATATGTAATGAAGCGGAAAGATCTTTTTGGAGCACTTATAATATAAATAAAATAAAATAATCTTTAAATAGGTCTAAAGTAAAAAGTAAAATAACTCTTAAGTAAATAAAATAACCTAAGAGTGATAAAATAACCTAATTATAATATTAATTGAATTTTATTTACAACTATTTTAACTTTTGTGAATTTTATTTACATTTTTAAAGAGAATACTAGTTAACCCACCAAAAATATATGTAATTGCCATGTTTTAAAATAGAAAAAATTAACATTAATTATTTTTGAACAATAAGTTGGTAACTATCTTAACTTGATTATATATTTTGTGTTTAAATGGATCATTAAATATACTAAAAGATATGTATTCAAAAATATGTTTAATAAATTAATAAATTTTATTTAATTGATCTAATTAATCAAAGGGTTAAAAGTTAATGATAGTTTACTTTTAACATTGAAGTCAAGTGTAAAAGTGTTTGGGATTTAACTATGTGTGTTTTTACATCAAGTTTTAATCACACTAATATAATGTATTAGTATTTCATGTTATAAATGAAAAACATATTAGTTTAATTAAAATATATCATTATATTATAAAGCCTAGTGTAGCTTTTTTTTTCAATTAAGTTTAAACCTACACTTTATATTTTCATTTCTCTAAATATATTATTAGTCTATTTTTTTCATCTAATTTCTTTTGTGATTTAATCCTATTTATTGCTCTTTTAACTTCTCTCTCTCTCCTACCCTTGGTTTTTTTATTCTCTTTACACCTTCCTTCCTTTCAAGAGGTTCCATGTGCAATCTATGTCCTTCCAATCCTCTTCTTAATGCATCCATAATTGTAATAATAGATTGAACTCTAATTCTTGTGATTATTATATTAATATTAGGGTAAAACTTAAAGTGATTATAACCATTAATTTATATTTTGGGGTAGCCCATAATATATTAAAATTGAATTTAAGCCTAATTAGATTAAAACTTTACTCTAACCCTAATCCTACCCTAACCGTAATTTTAACCATGGTCCACTCCCTATAAATTATTATATTTAAAATATTATAAGAATATATTTAATCTATTACTAAATGAACCCTAACCCTAATGAAAATATAAGCCTAATTAAAGGCTACCCCCATCCCTAACCCCAAATGAATCATAAAGTCAAACCTAACCCTAATCCCTATTGAATTATAATAGTAATTATAACACTATACAAATGCTAACCTTAATTCATCCTAGAACCCTCATACTAATCTAACCCTAACCTTGCAAATTGTAATTCTAATCATAATTAAACATAGCAATAATTATAAACCTATAAGAACCCTAATCTTAATTCATCCTAGAACTCTAACCAGGCTAATTGAACCCTAACCTTATAAATTGTAATTCTAATCCTAATTAAACATAGCAATAATTATAAACCAATAAGAACCCTAAACTTAAATAATTGTAGAACCCTCACACTAATCTAAACCTAACCTTAACCATAATTGAACCATCAACCTAATTGAACTTTAACACTAATTGAACCTTAACTTTGACAAAAGGTGAATTTAAAATATTTGAAAATTTAGAGATTTTGCAAATATTATTTATTATTTATTTATTTTAATTTATTTGGTTTTAGCTCTGTTTCAAAAAATGTTAATAAAATCGAGATATATTTATATTCTCATTATAAATTAGAATATTTTTTTTTTATACATTTTATTTTACAAATCAAAATTAAAATATTTTAAATATCAAAGGAAAACATAATATGGTTATCTTAAATGCATCCATCTAAAGTGTCAATATTAAATTATTATATTTACTCAAGTGTTTTACATTATTTAAATAAAATAATTTAAAAATGTTAAAATTTAATTAAAAATATTACTTTTTATTTATTTTTATTTATTTAATTTTAATCTATTTCAAATATTTAATAAAATTGAATATATTTATATTCTCTTTATAAAGTAGAATATTTTTTATACATTTATTTTACAAAATCAAAATTAAAATATTTAAAATATCAAAAGGCAAACATAATATAATTATCTTAAATACATCCATCTAAAAAGATATCAATATTAAATTATTATATTTATTCAAGTGTTTATATTATTAGTATTATTGCAATGAGTAATAAATAAAAAAATATTAATTTAAATATTTAAAAAATAATAATTAATAAAAAATATTTTTTTTAATAAAATTTCAATATTTTTAAATTAAATATTATTATTTTTAAATATTAATACAATTAAAATATATTAACAAAAATACATTCTTAAATACATTTTAATTAGTTATACATTCTTAACATTTTATAATTTTAAAATTATAATTAAGTATTGAAAGTTCTATGTGAAGAAATAAAATAAATATAATATATTTAATAATAAAATAAAATGAAATATACTCTTATCTTTTTAAATAAATATTATTCCTTCCATATTAACAAATAATATTTTTTATTGAATATATTTCAATTTAATAAAAAATAAAATAAAATATAATCAATATCTTTTTAAATAAATCATATCCACCCATATTACATATTTCTCACCCACTTGGAATACCGTTGGAAGAAATTACAACTTAGCCCTCAATTGATTTGATGTTTGCATGACACACATGGATGGAGGCATAGCATGACATCCATGAAAAAATATAATTTAAATAATCATTATTTAATATATATATATAGATATATAAATTTATATTTTAACATTTTAAAAGAATAAATAAGTGTTTAAATCAATTTTGTGTTTATTTTTATAATTAATGTATTATTTATTAATTAATATATTTTGATATTAATGTTAAGTTTTGAGCAAATAGAATAGATAGGGATATTTAATTTTATAATTATAATGTTTTTTTGATAAAGATAAATTTAGTCAATTGTGAAAATGTTCTAAGCTTTATATTTGGTGTTTTAAATAATTAAATGTGAAAAGGAAATTATTGCTTGAGTTGGGCTCTTTAACATTTTAAAATTATTATTAAAATTTGATATTTTTATACATATATAAATAATTATGTAAACAACGGTGTAGTGTAATGTAATGAGTAGTAACATGTTAACAAAAAATACTATCTTCAAACCTTAAATTTCTAGTCATTTACACATAAAAATACATATTTTTAAAAATATATTATAATTAATTTACTTTAAAGGTAAAATTAAAATTCTCATCCAAAAGTAAAATAGTTGATGCAAAAGAATAAAGGCAATTTGAATCAAAAACACATACTTATCATGATGGACTATAGAAGCCTAGTTCTTGTTAAACTAAAAATTAAGTAAATAAAATTTAATTACTATTATATAAATACAAATATTTCTTCAAATAAAAAAGTCAATAATATAAATAGAAATAAAATAATTTTGTAAATAGTTGTAAATGAAATAAAATAGAGAAATCATAAATTTTACATGGATTATTCGGGTAAAATTTTAATGTCACTGGAAAAAGAACCAAGTATTTATTTTCCCTAAAAAAACTCTTAAGTAGCATGAAAAATATAATTTATGTTTTTTTTAATTTATACATTATTAAATAAAATAAATAATCATTATGTTTTATAAAATAAAAATTAAAAAATAACTTTTAACATTTAAAATAAATAAATAAATGTGTAAATCAATTTTGTATTTATTAATATGTTTAAATGCATGTAATAAGTTAAATTATTAAAAATTGATATTTTTATAAACAAAAATAGTATAAATAATATATAGATAAAAGATTTGTATTTTTCAAAAAAAAAAGTCTAGATTAATAAAATTAGGGTTGTAGTTTAATTCAAGTACAATTAGGTAGGGCAAGGGTTAAGTTTCTATAGTAAATATTCAAGTTAGTGTTAAGATTCAACTAGGGTAAGGGTTAGTATTTATATATAATAACACTAACCCTAACCCTAACCATAATCATAAACCTAAACCTAATCATAATTGTACTACTAACTCCAACCCTGATACCAATTCTATCTCTAAACCTAACCCTAACCTTATTCCCAATACTAAAATTAATTAGGGTTAGGATAAGCATTAATTTTAGAATTAGCATTAGGGTTAAGTTTTGTATTATTGTTGAGGATTAGGGTTAGGGTTAAGGGTACACAAAAATTGAATTATATATATTAGCTTAACATTTAAATATTAATTATATATATTATTTTTAAAAAATAGAATTAAAAATATTATACTATCATATTATAATATATTAATTAGTATAATAATTTAATATAAAATATATAAATATAAAAAATAATTTATTTAAGATATTAATGTTGTGTCACAATTGTGACTAGCATATATATATTTAATAATATATATAAAATATGTCGAGAGATATCCTTCTCAAGGCACCTATTCCCTTTCTCCATAGGTGTTGA
>VDFB02373695.1:0-19847 GCA_007258455.2 Sequoia sempervirens
GGGACACATTTTGGGGATGTGGGGACATGGGGTCTATGTTTGGGGGCGACGAGGGGACATCAGTGGGATGACGGGCGGGGGGGGGCAGTAGGGTGCTGAAATATATATAGTACTTGGAAAAATAGTTATAAAAAGATGTATAAGTATAAGAATTATACATCTTGGAGACAACTAGGAGTCCCCTAGACGTCTTGAGGAAACCCCAACATCCTTGAACTCCTAATGGCATCTTGGAGACATCGAAACTGGTGGTGGGATGGTGGTGCTAGTGGTGGGCTGGTGGGGGGACATCCCCCACCAAGTCCCCAAGTCTCTGAGACGTTCCCATCTAGGAAATGTGGGTATTTTTTGGTGGGACGCATCGTCGTGGAACACTAATTTAATATAACCAAAGCATTTAAGGATGAATTAAGGATGGAGTAGGTATTCCCCTTGAGAGGGTAGGTAAGTGTAAATAATTTGGATGGTCTCTCGGAAGGAGAAATAGGATAAAAAAGACACTTGGAAAAAAGTTAAAGAGAAAGGAGAGGTGAGAAAAATTGGAGAAGGTGGTAAAGAATAGGTAATGATCACCTTAGCTAGTTAGTTAGAAAAATCTTGTAGGAGATCTGTAAATAGGTATATGCCAATGATTTTGAAGAAATTTCTAGAAGTTTTGATAAAACTAAATTTGATATAACATATGATGATATGCATCAAGGTATAAGGAATCTTGATGATTTTTTCTCATATTTTTTAAGTACTAACTCATACATGCACATGTGTAATGTCCCTGTTGGATGAGAACCCAACGACCAAGGGAGTTCAGTGCTTCCCATGTGTTCGACGCTTGCGAGACTCAAATCCTCTGGAAAGTGGGACGATACCCCCACTGACCCTTAACACCAAGGGTATCGGCCCTCACTACTAGGCTGGTCTTTTGGTGTAGTGGTTGGGCCTTAGTGGTATCAAAGTCGAGGTCTCGAGGTTGAGCCCCGTGGAGCGTGGTGGGCTATAATGTCCCCGTTGGACAATAACCCAACGACCAAGGGAGTTTAGTGCATCCCACATGTTCAATGGCTTGCAAGACTCAGATCCTCTAAAAAGTGGGCAGCTACCCCCTTGGATAGAACCCCGCTAGTTTTACACCATACGTATAACAGAGTCTCTTTTACACCCTATCAAAATGTTGATAAAAACCATGCCGGAGTTTTACTTTTTGGGGGATCAAATGAATTCATTTAAAATTTACATTTTTGTAAGTATCACGGTCCTTATTATATAAGCTTACCAAAAAGTATAATTTTAAATAAATTAATTATTATTATATTTGTTTTATTTCTTGTGAATGTGGGTTTTCACAGAAGAATCATCTTTTCTGCACATGTGAGAAAATGGCGATTATCAAAAAAGTGAAAAATATGAGTGCACCGATATTGAAGTCCTTGATCCAACAAAAAAAAGTAAAGGTGATTCATGCAAAAAAAAGTTACACGTTATACGACCGTGCTATGTCTGAATTGTAATTGGTTTGACTTCAAAACTTGATTAATGAAAAAATATTTAATAAAAAACTATCTAACCAAGTGGAAGCACTAGATCTCAGAGTTACAAATCTAAATTTGAAAATTAGAATTTACATCCTTCATGGAAAAAATTTATGTGTTATCACGATTGAGCATCACTTTTTAAAATGTTGTTTTTAGAAAAACTGGTTTAGGAGATGGAAAAGAAGTGCAATCTAATTCCAAAAAATTTGAAAAAATATATTTAGAATCTATAGAAAAATGTCTGGCTTTCTGGTTTTGCATCATCTTCAAATTCCTCACGGTTTAACCGCTATAGGTGCCTAAAAGTGAAGATTTAGTTAAAAAATATATTTCAGTGTCCAATTTGGCCAAAAATTGTAAACCACTATTGTGGGATCACCCAAGGGTTGGCTAGGGGTTCTATTTCCAAGATCTTAATTGAAGCATAAGAGAGTTTTTGTGACTGTGTATGATGCAATTAAGCTAGCTTTGCAATTGAACTCTGCAAGAAACCTATACAAGGTATTGGATACACATTCTGAAGAAATTGGTATTCAGCTGGTATAGGGATTAAAGGATAGGCATTTTTCCATTTCATTTCTCCATTCTCATCTTAATCATCACAATGTGAATTTTCCTCCTCAACTATTGATCTCAGGTCATGCAAATGATGAGGATGACCCACTTTAGGAGGGGCATGAGAATTATGTGACAAATGGTGATAGGGTTTGAATATAATTTGAAAATCTATGTTAGTTTGGAAGTATTTTGTTGAAGTTGCTTGAAATCAATTGTAATTTTGTACATCTCTAGTATTTTTTTGTATATAAGTTGATATAAAAATCTTTTCATATGAACCAAGCTTTTTTTGGCCCTGACAATTTTTGTAATACTTTATGTATATAATATAATCTATAGGTGAAATACCTTTTTCTTAAAAAAGAACATGATATAATGTATGATGATGACCTTGGTTCAACATTTTTTGGTTCAAAAATAAAAACACATAAAAGAAATAAATATTCAAACACGTAAAAAATTACCTCTCAACAATGTAACACCCCTCCATTTTGGATGTTTGGATCGGCAATGTTTTCTTTGTAATGCTTTGTTCTGTTTATATTTTGATTCTGGAACTTGGTTACTTTTGATCGCAACTGTTAAACGATGTGATGTTATTTCATTATGATGTTATCTTTATGGCATGCTTTGAATTAGCTTAGCAAATATTTGATTTGGTGATGTTTTATGCTGTTGATTATATCATTGATGTTATAATCGTCAGTTAGTAATTGTGTATTGGTGAAGGGGACAGGATTGTATCACTCGCTTGCGAGTGCCCTATAATTCTGAGATTTCCCCTTCATGGTGTGTTTTATTATATCATATATATGCATGTTCGATATGCTCTTTGTTCGCAGGTTGACAGGTACAAGACATCGACTCCACTTGATTTCACAGGTTGAGCATGTCCATTGACCAACGGTTATCGATTGGGAGATAGTAGCTAGGTTTTCCGTGCCAAGTCGTCACCCTAGTCATAGTGTGTTGTCGGGTTGTTGTCGGGTTAGTTGTTTTAATTTGGTCCATTTCCCCTTGAGTATTTATTTAATTTCATATTTTAAAGGTTATTAGATGATGGGTGTAGTTAAATTGATGATTAAATGTATCTAGTTGCAATGTTGAATTGTTATTTATTTTATTGATTAATTTGATTTAATTAATAAAATTAGATTTAGTTATTGATTAATTAGATTAATGGTGATATATTAAATGAGATAGTTGTTTTGGCATTATTGTATATTAAGATTTAATTAAAATAAAAGTAAAATTCATGTTTGGATAGTTGGAGTTAAATTAAAATAAATAAATAAATAAATGAAAATGTGTTTTTAATTTCACTTTTGAAAATTATTGATAAAGTAAATTCTTGGCAAAATTTGTATTCTTTTGTTTTAATGAATTTTGAAAAATGCATGAGATTTGAATTAGAAATTAGAAATTTGTTTTAAAATTAAAAATTTGGAATTATCTCCAAATTGTTCAATAAATTTAGTTGGTGGGGATATTTTAGGGGTTTGACCAATTTGGGGAAAAACTCTATTTTAGTAAATGGAATTTCATATAATTTGGAATTTGCAATTTGGGGAAGGAGTTTTTGGCTATGGCTTGGCTTGGATTGGTGAAGGGATTGAAATTCTTGCTGGGGCTGAATTCAAAGGGAGAATTGGAAGGCACCATCTGGAAGTTCTTCAAGCTTTGGAGGAAAAATTAGGTTCTTTGTTTTTGTTTTTTTTTGTTTCATTTTGGAAAGTTTAAATCCTTGATATGCTATTTGGAAATTCTTGAAATGAAGTTTAAATTCAATGAAAATCCATGAGAATCTGTTTCAAAAACTAGAAATTGAAATTGAAAGATGCAAAAAAGATATTATCATTATGGTTTGGAAATTAGGAATTTATGTTTGCAAGTTCTTTGTTGCGTATTTTGTTTACGTGAGGAAAATTTGTTCACTTTAGTTGAAATCTGAGAAATTATATATATATATATATGCATTTCGAATTTATATGTATGGTAAAATAAAAGATTTTGTTTTGCTTTCTGGGAAATCCGCACAAAACTATTTTTTTAATTGATTGCAATTTAAATTAAAATAAATAAATAAAATATATGTTTTTTTTTATGTTGGTGGGGTGGGGAAGCCAACCCCCACCACCATCGCTGCCCAAAGGGAGGCGAGCCGTGTGCAGGGCACGCGAGCAGCCGCTCAAAGGGAGGCGAGCCGTGTGCAGGGCACACGAGCCGCCGCCCGAAGGGAGGCGGACTGTGTGAGGGGCACACAGGTCGCCACCCTAGGAGGCATGGAAGCCTGCGCGTGCCCTAATTAGGGCTTTGTGGTTCTTTTAAATTTCATTTTTTTATTTTTATTTTATTTATTTATTATTTTATATATATTTTATATTATATATATATATGTATATATATTATAATATATATATATAGTATATATTATAATATGTATATATATTATATATATATGTTGAATATTAAGGTTCTAATTTTAATTAATTGGATTATTATAGTAATATTTTCATTGGGTAATATTTAAATGAGGTTTAAATATTTAAATAGGAATTAAAAAAAAAAAAACAGATTATTGTGTTAATATAGTTGAAATGGATTTGATTTATAATAAATAATGTTATTTATAAAGTTGATTTTAATCATTTCGTAGCATTGAGCAAATGAAATTAAATCGTTAGTTTTTAAATCCCTTAATGTTGACAAGGTGGTTGGTTTACTTAGAGCATGTGCAAATAATGTTATTTATTTAATTAATTTCATGTACTACATCATTGCTTGGATTGGGTTTAGGAAACCCTAACATTAGATATTGAGTTGCCTGGAATGCTTTTTAAATCATGCTTCATTCATTCTCGATGTTATGCAAAATGAGTAAATGCCTTGAAGTCTTCCAGATAGGGTTTTATTCCTTTGTATGAGTTGTCATTATGATAGTCAACCTTTGGATTGTCTTGGGTTTTGTGCCTCCTTTGGATTAGGAGTGGGTTTTGACCTTGTTGCCTCCAATGCTTGGAGAGGGTTTGACCTTTCTTTCCTCCAGTGTTTGGAGAGGGTTTTGACCTTTGTAGCCTCCAGTGTGTGGAGAGGGTTTTATACTTTTGTTTCCTCCAGTGTTTGGAGTGAGTTTCCTTTATTTCTTGCCTCCTTGGTTTGGAGAGATCGTCTTATCTGGTTACTCATTGTGGTTTATACTGTGTAAGTTGTCGATAGGAGAGTGGCTCTTTGTGGGGGTCCGACACACAAAGGGGCGCCAGGGTAACTCACATAGGGTTTAAGTAAGTGATAACTTAAAAAGAACTAATGAAAAACTCTTAAACTAATTAAGATAATTAATGCCTCTCTCATAACTCATTCGCTTTTAAGGTTTGAGATGAGACGAGAAGTGCAGTTGGTATGAGGGTCCGGCAGCTGGTAGAGTTGAGCCTAGATAGCCCAAGATGTGGGTTTGGTTGCCTAAGACAGTTGAGCCAGGGTAACTCATAGCAAATGTCGTGTGACACTCTCACTATGTCAACCAAAAGTTAGTTAGTTGTACTGTGTAAAAGATAATTTTTCTCTAGAAGATTTGTAACCTTTGTGTTAAGTGATGTTGTTCTTTTATTTAATTCAGTTTAGTTGTGTTTTAGCCTGTGTCTAGTGGTAGATGGTCTTGTATAGGAATTCCTTGTTACTATCTCCTAGCACGGGGGGTGAGCCTTTGGGTATCACATGGTTAGGTGGAACATGCACCTTAATCCATTGGGTTGTCTTCTTGTTCATGTGGAAAAGATTTCCAGTTGGAGAGCTCGTGGGATCCAGCTTCTTCTCTTGCTTTATTCTTTCAGTAATTCTTGTATCTTGTTATCCCTCATTTGTCATCGAGGTGGAATTTGTAATATGTAATCATGCTTATTGGATTTATCTCATTTGGGGAATGAGTGTTGTAATCATGTTGTAAATTATATTATTGGAATCAAGTGGTATCTCATATTCCTTGTTGTAAATTATTATGTATAAAATCTATGTGCATTAATTTGTTAAATAATTAAATGTTATGGTTTTAATTCATGTTTCTTGTTTGAGTTTAAGTAACCCAGTCTCATAACCTTAGGGGATTGGTTGGCAATGGTTAGTGAACTTGCATATTAATTATTCTTTTTAAAAAAAAAAATTAAAAAAATTAGTTCGTTTGTGTAGTAAATTGCAACTTCCCCTAGGGTTGTGTGGCAGGGCGTTACAAACAAGTTGAAAACTAATGATAAATTATTTTGATAGTTTATATGGTGTCATATTTTGGGAGAAATATATCACATGGGATGATAATTATAACTCTCAATACAAATTTTATGAAGAGTTAAAGGAAAGAACTATTGCACAAACAGTTGTCATTGCACCAAAAGATCGACCTATTAATGCTCGATACAACCTCTAGAGTTAATGAATCCACGGGAGGTGGTTAAGCCATGTCACAAACCCAAGTGTTGCATTGCACAACATAAGGAGACTAAGGGCACACACCTTGCAACAATCCTTCCTAGCACAAGCGAGGGGTTCAAACCTATGACCCAAGCTTTGATACAAATTGTTGCACAAATGGTTGCCACTGCACCAAAAGATTGACTTGTTAATTCTTGATACAACCGCCAGAGTTAATGAATCCACGGAAGGTAGTTAAGCCATATCATGAACCCAAGTGATGTGCTACACAACACAAGGAGACCAAGCTTGCACACCTTGCAAAAATAATGTATGTGATTGAGTGATTTTTGTGTGATAAGATATTGTTTTCCTAAAAGATAACTCATTGTGAGGTTTTTATGGAGTGTTTGTTTTTGTGGTGTGATTGGTAGAGATAAACTGATAATAGGGGACAAATGTCATGATGTCAATTTTTTTATTAGGGATAATCAAATTACTTATGTTAAGCATGAATAAAAACATAACATAAAGCTTTGCTAAAGGTAAAAGGTGATAATGGTGGATTAATGCTAAAATGACATTAGTGAAAACTATATGGAATAAATCAAGTGTACTTCAATTTTCCCCAAGTGCAACAAATACATGTGTGGAGAATGAGAATCAAGTGTCTACATATGATTCCCACAAGAAATTTTTCATCATGGCACTTTTCCAAGGTGACATAAAAATGTTTTCACCATAAAGTAATTTTTCTCTTTGATTTTTAATTTTTAATTTTTAATTTTTTTATTTGGCTATCTTTATAAGACTAATTTTATTAAATTAGGTATGGAACCACCTAAGGTGAAAATTTTTCATTGGTTCCTCTAAATATTGACCATAAAGTATTGCTAGCTTGTACCCTTATACTTCATTTTGGAAATGATGACATAGGGACCCCTCTATTTGGGTTCAAATTTTCTTTTCATCTCATGATATTGATTTATATGTTTCTAATTTTCTTTGAGCATAAGATCATAGACTTAAAAATATCTAGTTTTTATGTGCTTATTTTAGCTATGGTACAACATATTTCGGTATGATCTGAGGTAATTTAGCATATAAAGTTGGAATTCATTAAGAAGTTCTAGATCATGTAGTCATACCACTCTATATTCTTCATCTTTGATGAGGTCATGCAATGAGATACACAAGGATGGTAGCTCAATCTCAATTGGTGGGATAGATTTAGTGCCAAAGAGGAGGGAGTATGCGGTGGCTCTTGTGGGGTTGTGAATTCTTGTGTGATAAGCCCATATAATAATATTAAGTTGGAGATGTTAGTCATGATCAATGTCATTTTAATAATATTTTTAATGATTTTGATGAGGGTTTTGTTATAAATCTTAGATTAGCCATTACCTTGTACGTAATAGGGAGTGGACCAGTTTATAACTTAGAATTGGTCACAAAAGTCTCTCACCTCATGGTTTTCAAAGGATTTGCCATTGTTGATGATAATGGTGAAGGGGATACCATAGCAACATATTATATTATCCAAAATCAATTTGAAGTTTGTTGACTAGTATTCTCTGTGGTTTCGGGTCCCTGTAAAACCCGTTTTTTCCTTTATCAAAACCATATTATATTATGAAGAATCAATTTGAAGTTTGTTGACTAGTAGGTAAGTGAGAGGAATTAATTTGGCGCACTTACTGAAGTAATCAATAGCAATGATGATGAGCTTATGGTTGTTGGATGATGAGGGAGTTATCTTGCTAATGAGATTGATGCCCCATATAGGAAAGGGCCATGGAGTAGTGATCATTTAGAAAACTTGAGAAGGTGCATGGATTGGGTCCCCATATTTCTTACATGTTATTCATTCTATAATATTAGTGTTGTAAAATTGCACCTCGATAATTTCACGTCCATTTTTATATCCACTTTAGTATCCACCCCCCTTAATATTTGTGTAGGCTCATATTAGCCCTTGCATCAGCCTTTTCCCCTTTCAGAATGCTCAAGACCCCTTTTCAACAACTACCTTATTATGTCAGTTTTGTGTTAACCTTACATGTTTTCTTTGTCTCCCACTATATTTTAGCAGAATTTGTGTGGAAACTAGCACATTGCACTAGTGTCCCGCGACATTTCAACATTAAAATGGTCATTTTTTAGCATGTTGCCACTTTTCACCCTACCTTGGTCGATGGAAATAGCTTGGAATGCCTTGTAATGGCTTGGGAACCAAATGGATCCCTAGAAATAAATGTTGTTCACTGATGATGATTACAATTACAAGCTAGCTCTAGGGTCACGGATTTGTTCTTCACATAATGCTTTTTAGATCTAGTCATGCCACTAGAAATTTGCTATCAAATTGGAACAGGGAACACATGATTTTACCATGTATTTCAAAATTGTATAGAGAGAGCATTCTTTTTATGAGTTGCACTTCCAACAATTGGTAAAATAAATATGTCTATTTGTGGTGTATAGAACTGGTTTCTATGGCTATTTATGGTTCTTTCAACTTCTTCTAGTCTTCATGAATATACAGTAAAAATAAACAAACCCAATATGAAAGCATTGCTACTTGGTTAATTTTTTAATCAAATTGCTTCTTTACATAAAGTTAACACATTTTTCAAATTCCATGGCAATGTTGGGCCAAAGGATGAACTGAAATCTTATTAAACTTGCTTGAGAATTTATTAGTGTTTAGGGCTTTTACATTTGTCTATTATTTTCTTTGTAGGTTATTATAAATGTTGTTTTCTATGAGATATATAAAGATAGTGGCCACCTTGCTTATGGATGGGATTAAAAAAATTTTTTAAATATGATATTTATGTTCAATAGGTTAAAAAAATATTATTTGTCCTAGCATTAAAGTGCATTAACTTTAATATATTAATGCACATTAGTCTTTTCTTAAAAAATGTTTGAATTGTGGCACTTGTGTTCCTACATGAGTTAAACGCATTATTATTATACTAATGTAATGGTAAAAGTTGTATACTTATGTCAATTTCTATTTTATTTTGAGTTTATTTTTATAGAATGATTTAATGCATTTATATATTAACAAAGCGTATATTTTTTTATAAAGTTGTACTCATTCACTTATGTTATTACTCATCTTTGTTTATTTTTTATTTTTTTATGTTTGGGTCTTTTTATCCATAGTTGTACATATTTCCACATATTCAACATTCATTACATCTATTATTTTCCACCACATTCAAATATTCATTTCTTTCCTAGATCTTAACATTTACATGTCTCAAATCAATCTTGTAGGCATAAAATTGATCCCCCACCCAAATGTCTAACCCCTAAATTTTTAAAATTTGAATTTAGAATTTTTTTTACTCCTACCCATTCCTTTCCCACCTTGACCCAATATGGTAAATGTTCTATGTGATTTATGACTCTACTTGTATTTAAAGGATTCAATTTACATTAATTTCACATCCTATCATATCTAGTAATTATTTGCATCAATTATATGTAGAGAAGATGCATTCTAGGAACACTTAAAAGAACTTAATTCTACATCATCATTCCAAAGCATTTGCATTTGTAAATATTGATGTCCTTGCTTATTTACAACCATAAAGCCACTCTTTTTAGGTGGTTGACCTAAGAATAATTTATTGTAGCAATCTAGTAGCCTCTTCAAGGTATTTTTAAATGTTACTAGTCAAGTTAATAGTTAGCATATATTCAAGAATCTAATTAATCAAAGAGTGTAAGAGCACAATACCCCATATCAAATCAATGGGTCATGAAAAAATTTGTAGCCATGAAATTGACCAAGATCCACAAGATTGACCCACAACAAAGCTGATAGTCTATTTTTATTCCAAAGTAGAATATAAAGAAAGAATAGTCATTTTCAAACTCATGGTAGGTAACTTATTTGGTACATGAAGATTATTAGTCTTCATCATTCCTACAACTAAGTACACTAACATATTCACATGTAATTTCCTCTAATAGCATGTAATTGTTCAATTATCAATCCCACAACTAAAAGTAATTGATTTGGGTTGATTTATATTAATATGTATGCATCTTATTGGATTATCCTAGATTAATTTGAAGAAAAGATTATTTTCATTTATATGTTGGTGAAGCCCTCCATTCTTATATCTATATGGTTTAACCTTAAGGCTAAACCTTAATGTTTTATTAGTATTTTAGATTTGATATTATTCTAATTTTATTAATCATTTCCAAATTTCCTAGGGTTTGAATTTATTCATGCTTATTATACCTTGATTAGGGTTTGGATTTACATAACTATGATATACATCCTTTTTCTTACTCTCTCATTCCTTAGGATATTCAACCTTATGGATCATCTTAGGTCTTTCTCCTTGGTTGGTATTCAGGCATATATTTTAGAATTTGATAGGTTCTCTCATTACACATCATCTCTCCAACATTGATAAAATCATGGTCCAGATTTTTATAAGGATAAGGAAGTGTTTTTAATGAAGGTTTTATTTTATCATTCCTCATTTTTCCTTCATTTGTAGAGTTGATTAGTTCTCATTCATGCCTATTAGATACACCTATACCATTTGTCTATGAGCTTCATAATAATCCTAGGTCTTGTGATAGTGATTATCATCTATCTAACAAGGACTTATCATGTGTTAGTCATGTATCTAGTACATGGTGTCTATTGATGATGTGACACCTCTCTCATCTATTCATGAAATTGGCATACCTCTTGATGATATATTTCTTACATATATCATTGCCCGTATGTCATTGATTCATATTATTTGAAATCAATAACTTATTTTTATACGTGATGATGAGCATAATAATTATCATTGTTTTACATCTCATTATAATACACATCTCTTTCCTTCCCCTACCTATCATGATAATGAACATTTACGCATACTTAGTGATATGCTTATAAATAAGTTGAATAACTTGACTATGATGGCTACCTTAGTGATGAGATTTATAGTGATTGCTTCTTTCACTAGTGACATGTGTTGTTCAACTCCACATAAGATCATTGCATACATTGTTAAATCATAATGACCCATCTTTCATACTTGTAGCTCATGATCTATTAATGATATATTCAGTAATGAGCATAGTGATACTTCTTTATCTTCTTATGATGAGGTTGATGCTTCTTTAATTCATAATTGTGTTCTTTATAATAAATGATCTTTTAACATTATAAACATCAAATTTGAGATTAATTCAATACAAAAGAAAATAAATCATCATATATACTCAATGCTCAAAAAACAAAATAAAAAATTATCAATTATCATTGTTGCAAGTAAATTTTATTAAAGAATTCAGGATGTCGTTACTCAAACAAACATTTCAAAACATTTATAGCAGTTGATTAATGTTTGGGAACTTGCACCTCCATTTATATTTTTTTGGGAGACAAAATGAATGGTGGGGATTTGTGAAGCATGAGCACTCGGGCGAATTGGCAATCCTGCATCACCCAAAAAAATGATTGTTTTCAGTTTGGTTTGCTTGGATTTTGTTTTGTTATATCTCAGCTTTGGGAAGACTTTGCATAATCAAATTTGCAGGAACTCAATATTTACCACATGGTCAATTCCAACATACACTAGCAATGTTTTTAAAATATAGATAATATATTTTGATGAGTTATTTGCATATGATTTTGACTTTGGTGTAGACTACGTCTTGTATTGTTTTATTTATTACATGATCACCGAAAAGGCACCATTGATGTTGATAGTTCTATGAAAAACAAGAGAAACAAAATGGGATTGAGAACTTTAAAAGATAAGCTGAAGTAATGCATCACTGGGATAAATTAATAAATACAAAAAAACCAAGGGTGCCAGAGCTTTAGAAGGAAATAAAAGAGAAATTTCAGTGAAATAAAGAAAAAAGAAAAGGGAAGGCATTAGTGGAAGAGGCGCCTCATCTTAAAAAATTCAAACATGAAGATTTTTGAATTAAAGGGGGTCGACCTGCTATGTTAAATATTGGGGAATATAATTAAAAAAAAGAGAGAAATGAGACAGATGTGTTGAAAGGGGGCGACTTCAGGTAAAAGAGAAGAGGAATCGTCATAGGAAGGAGAGAAGTTAGTGCCATGAGGTGAAAGAAAAGCTAGAGCTAAAGTAAGAAAAAGAGATAGTGCGCATCTTGGAGGAGGAGGCAAGAGTTAGCACAGAGAAAGGAAAAATAGAGCAGTTGGATAAAAACCAAAATGTGTGCAGGAGAGATGGGGTGTAGCATAAGCTATGCCAAGGAAAGACAAGCATAAAGGAAGGGCATAGAAATTGGCCAATGTGTAGCCAAGGATTGAGGGGTGAGAAAACAGTAGGCTATCAAGGAGGAAAGACATGTAGAGTCGATCAACACAGGAAAAATAATTTTCAGCACAAATCAAATCTGTCTGCTCACATGAGAATTTTCTATGAACTTCTACAAAGGGAGTTTATATTATCATAGGAGAAGTCAATAGTAGTAGTCATAATAGTAATAGTTCATGATTTTTTGATTGAGAGCAAAGCTTACAAGAAAAAAAAATCTATTGATAGTTGTAGTTGTAGATTAAGAACAAAGGTCAACATTAGCATTTGATAGTATTAACAGAAATTGGACGCTATTTACTTAGTTCATGATTTTGTTATTTGCAATAGAGATTACAAACAAAATGATATATCTTAGCTCTTGAACTTACTCATCTTCCAATCTGGATATGATCGTTAGTGGGCTCATCTTAACATTTTTTCATTTATTTATAAAAAATGGACCTTTGTTTGATCATTCTGTTGAAGGGGTGTGCTGATTTTCTGTTATATATTAGACTGATGACATGATATAGTTTGAAATTTTGGTAAAATTAAGAATATGTGGCAATTAAGGTTGTTGTCCTATTTGGAAATTGTTCGTTTATTAAAGTTCTCAATTATGAAATTGAGAATGCAATATCTTAGTGCTTGTAGAAAGTTGAATTTTTTTATTTATTTTTTAAATAGTTGTAGTTAAAATTTAATAGTTTTGACATGATTATGAATTACACCATAACATATATTATCCTCAAGATATTGTAGTCCCTATTACTTGAGGTAAACCCATTTGTATTTCATTTTTAAATTTCTATTTCTTATGGCATATATATGTATTTCCACTTTTTCTCGATGGAATATGGATACCATGTCTCTTGGAGGGTATATTGTGAATGACATAATAATATATTTTCTCTTCATTCTTTGGAATTGTATCTAGTTTCAACTTGTCCATCCATTGACAAATTCTTTTGTCCAAATCATTAATTAGCTGATGCAATCCTTTGTCAATTAAATATGCATATGGAATAGGTTGTGAGTACTTTTATATCTGATTTAACTATTTTAGATCTTTTTATTTGATGAAAAATGATAGCTAAAAGTCAATGCAGTAGACATGTTTAAATACAATTAAAATTAATTAAAATAGATATATGCACAAATGTAAACAAATGCCTTCATATAGTTTTCAATTGATGTAAATATATTTCATTTTTTCATTGTGAAATTAATTATATTTAAAGGTATTAAAAATGAAATTCATGAGACCACAACCTTCCTTAAAATTTTGGTGCTTAACATTTAAACTGAACAGCATTATAATAAGTTTGTGGGATCACCAAATTCTAAAATTTGGAGCTTAGTGTTTTAAGCTAACTGTGCTACTAAGTTCATGGGACCGCCAACTTTAAAAAATTCTTAAAAAATTTCAGCAACACCCTCTAATACTTTTCAAGAATGCCCCCTCCATGAACCCTCACCCTAAACAATCATTATCCTAACAACCTAATAACAAACTGATCTAGAAAAATATTCAGATAAGTTTGTTAATATTCTACACTAACAAGTAAATGCCACATGACAACAAAGTTAAACCTCCACAAATATGGGTTGATTGGATTTCTTTCCATCGAGAAGCTTTTCAGTCCTTATTAGGAGAAGGAGAAAAAGCAAAAAGAAAAAATAAAAAATAATTTCTTGTGATTCGAACTAGATCACAGTAGGCAAACGGATATAAATTGAAAGATGTTCATGTATAGATAAAACGGCTATAAAAGGAAAGCACCATCTGCAGTGATTTTAAAGATCTGAGTTTCCTAAGATTGTAAGCGTGTTTGGTGAAGAAATCATGGGCAGAAGAAAACTCGAGGTCCCTTACAGGACAAACAAACTCAAAAGACAAAAGACCTTCCATGATAGGAAAGCAGGTCTTTTCAAGAAAGCGAAAGAGATTTTTGTGCTCTGTCGTTGTAAAGTCTTTATTAGGGTTGAATCCGATGATGGTGAAACATTTGAATTCAGAGAGGATTTAGATTCAACCAAGAACGAAGCTCTGGTTTCAAATTGTTTTGCTCTTCCTCACAATGACAATGGTGGTCAACAACACCCAACAGATAAAATTCTCTCTCCACAGAGCTCCTTGGAACATTCTTTTCCTCAGGTCTCTAAACCCATCTTGGAAATGGAGGGAGAAAAGGATCAGACCCATTATCCATCCTCTGACGATTTACATTCATGTTTCTCCAACCAAATGAATCCATTGCAAGAAATTTTCTTCACTTCTAAACCCATCTTGGAAATGGAGAGAGAAAAAGATCAGACCCATTATTCATTCTCTGTTGATTTACATTCTTGTTTCTCCAACCAGATGGATCCATGGCAAGAAATGTTCTTCACTAATGCTGATTACAATGTTCTTCACTAATGCTGATTACAATTATAAGCTAACTCCAAGGTGGATTTGTTCTTCATAGAATGCTTTTTAGATTAGTCATGCCACTGTAAATTTGCTATCATATTGGACCAACGAACAAGATTTTACCATGTATTTCAAAATTGTAAATACAGAGCATTCTTTTTATGAATTGCTTCCAACAATTGGAAAAATAAATCTGTATGTTTGTGGCATAATGAATTGATTTCTATAGTTGTTCTTGGTTCTTTTGATTTCTTGTAGTGTTCATGAATATATAGTAAAAATAAACCCCGATCTAAAAGCATTGCTACTTGATTAAATTTTTAATCAAATTGTTTCTTTACATAGTTAATGCATTTTTCAAATTCCATGGCAATGCTTGGCCAAAGGATGAACTGAAATCTTACTAAACTTGCTGGAGAATTTTTTGGCATTTGGGGTTTTTACATTTGGCCATTGTTTTCTTTATAGGTTCTTTTAAATCTTATTTCTATAAGATAAATAAACATATTGGCCTCTTGCCTTGTAGACGGGATTAAATTTGATCAATTTAAAATAGTTTTAAAAAATTATTTATCTGAGCACTGAAGTGTGTTGACTTTAATATATTAATGTGCACTAGTCTCTTTTTAAAAATTGTTTGAATTGTGGCACTTTTGTATTTGGATAAGGTAAATATTTAATGGTGAAAATTGTATGCTTATTTCAATTTCAATTTATTTTGGTTTTATTTTTATGGAATGATTTAATGCATTTATATATTAACAAAGAATTTATTTTTTTATGAAGTTGGATTTATTCACTCATGTCATTACTTGTCTTTATTTAAATTTTTTTTTTATGTTTGAATCTTTTTTATCTCTAGTTGTACATATTTCCACATATTCAACATTCATTATATCTATTATTTTTCACCACATTCAAATGCCTATTTCTTGCCTAGATCTTATCATTTCCATGTTTCAAATCAATCTTGTAGCCATAAAATTGATCCCCCACCCAAATGTCTAACCCTAAATTTTTAAAATTTGAATTTAGATTTTAGTTGACTCCTACCCATTCCTTTCCCACCTTGACCCAACATGATGAATGTCCTATGTGATTTGTGACTCTTTACTCTTATTTAAAGGATTCAAATTATATTCGTTTCACGTCCACTCATATCTAGTAATTATTTGCATATATTGTATGTAGAGAAGATGCATTCTAGGAACACTTTAATTGGAACATTTAAAAGAACTTAATTCTACATCATCATTCCAAAGCATTTTCATTTATAAAGATCAATGTCCTTGCTTATTTACAACCATAAAGCCACTCATTTTAGGCGGTTGACCTAAGAATAATTTATTGTAGTGATCTAGTAGCCTCTTCAAGGTATTTTTATATGTTACTAGTCATTAATAGTTAGCATATATAGTCAAGAATCTAATTAATCAAAGAGTGTAAGAGCACAATACCTCATATCAAATTAATGGGTCATGAGAAAAATTTGTAGGCATGAAATTGGCCCAGATCCACAAGATTGACCCACAACAAAGTTGATAGTCTATTTTTATTCCAAAGTAGAATATAAAGAAAGAATAGTCCTTTTCAAACACAAGGTAGGTAACTTATTTGGTACATCAAGATTATTAGTCTTCATCATTCCTATAACTAAGTACACTAACATATTCACATATAAATTCCTATAATAGCATGTAATTGTTCAATTATCAATCCGACTAATTTATGTTGATTTGTATACATCTTATTAAATTATCCTAGATTAATTTTAAGGAAAGATTATTTCATTTATATGTTGGTGAAGCCCTCCATTCTTATATCTATACGGTTTAACCTTAAGGCTAAACCTTTACATTTTTATGATCGACCTTGCCAAATTAAAGGAGATGGTGAGAGAATTTTCTTATGCAGTCTTCAAAAATCACAACCTGGTTGGGTTAGATGAGGTGTTGCGGACTGTGAGATATGGAGTGGAGGATGAGGCCATGGTTGAATGGCTGCCCTTCCTCAGTAACTTTTGAACCATGACTTTAATGCAACATAGGGAAATTGCAGAGAAAGGATGTCAATACGTGAAAAGGGTGAACAACCTGGAGCCAATTGAGGACAACGAATGGATCAACGAGTTTGACAATATGCCTACGGTAGGGATATGAAGCATAAACTTGTTGCCCATGTTTTTTGAATAGTTTATGCATGCATGTTAGTATGTAGTGAATATGGATGCTCTTTTTTTTATGAACTTACTATATAATAAAATGGGCTAGGTTGGCAAGGAATTATAAACATTTAGTTTTTTAAATATATAATGCAGCTCCTACTTCGTTTATGTATCAAAAAAAAAATTAATTAATTATCATAAAGAAATTAGAAGAGAATGATGCTAGGATTGATTTTTGTGCCTATATTTTCCCTTTGACTTGTCTCATTGCAACTAAAATCATTTAAGACTAAGAGGAGTAGTGGTGTTTCGAAGAATAGATAATAAAACACCATGGTGGTATTGTGATGATGAGAAATTTTTACTTGGGATTTTTGAAATAGGATTTTTATTAATCAATTGATTTTGAATTTAAGATACCCAAAGCATTTGAAGATGAATTAAGGATGGAGTAGAGATGCCCCTTGAGAGGGTAGGTAAGTGTAAATAATTTGGACGGTCACTCAGAAGGAGAAATAGGATAAAAAAGACACTTGGAAAAGAGTGAAAGAGAAAGGAGAGGTGAGAAAAATTGGAGAAGGGGGTAAAGAATAGGTGATGATCACCTTAGCTAGTTAGTTAGAGAAATGTTGTAGGAGATGTAAATAGGTACATGCCAATGATTTTGAGGAAATTTTTAGAAGTTTTGAGAAAACTAAATTTGATATAACACATGATGATATACATCGAGGTATAAGGAACCTTGATGGTTTTTCTCATATTTTTGAAGTACTAACTCATATATGCATGTAAAAAAGACAAACAACAAAGATGTCCCAACAAACATACTGCAAAGGTACAACATGATATAATGTACCATGATGACCTCGGTAGAGTATTTTTTGGTTCAAACATAAAAACACATAAAAGAAACTAATATTCAAACAAAAATAATAAACACATAAAAAATTACCTCTTGGCAAGTTAAAAACCAATGATAAATAATTTTGATAGTGAGTATGATGTCAGATTCTGGAACAATATATCATATGGGATGATATTTTTAACTCTAAATACAGATAAATAGTGAAGAGTTAAAATAAATAACATATGTGGTTGAGTGATTTTTGTGTGATAAGAGATTGGTGATAAGACAATTCATTGTGATGTTTTTATGGAGTGTTTGATTTTGTGGTGCGACCAGTAGAGATAAAGTGATAATAGGGAACTTTTCATGACACAATTTTTTTATTAGGGATAATCAAATTACTTATGTAAAGCATGAATACATACATAATACAAAGATTTGCTAAAAGTAAAAGGTGATAATGGTGGATTAATGCTAAAATGATATTAGTGAAACTATTTGGAATAAATGAAGTGTACTTCAATTTTCCCCAAGTGTAAAGGATACAAGTGGAAAATGAAAATCAATGTTTAATGATTCCCACAAGAAATTTTTCATCATGGTACTTTTTGAAGGTGCCATAGACATGTTTTCACCATAAAATAATTTTTCTCTTTACTTTTAAAATATTTTATTTATTTTCTTATTTGGCTAGCTTTATAAGACTGATTTTGTTAAATTAGGAATGGAACCACCTAAGGTGCAAAATTTGTCTTGGTTCCTCCAAATATTGACCATAAAGTGCTGCTAGCTTGTACACTTATACATCATATTTGGCAATTATGACATAGAGACCCATCCAGTTGGGTTCAAATTTTCTTTTCTTCTCATGATATTGATTTATATGTTTCTAATTTTCTTTAAGAATAAGATCACAAAATTTAAAATATCTAGTTTTTATGCTTACTGTAGCTATGGTACAACATATTTTGGTATGACTTGAGGTGATTTAGAATATAAAGTTGGAATTCATTAAGAATTTCTAGTTCATATAGTCATACCACTCTATATTCTTCATCTTTGATGAGGTCATGCAACAAGATACAAGGAGGGTAGCTCAATCTCAATTGGTGGGATAGATTTAATGCCAAAGGTGAGAGAGTATGGGGTGGCTCTTATGGGGTTGTGAATTCTTGTGTGATAATCCCATAGAATACTATTGATTTGTAGATGTTAGTCATGATCAATGCCATTTTAATAATATTTTCAAGGATTTTGATGAGGCTTTTGTTATACACCTTGTAACATTAGCTATTACCTTGTAGGTAATAGGGAGTGAACCAATTTGTATTTGTAATTGGTCACAAAAATCTCTCACCTTGTGGTTTTCAAAGGATTTACCATTGTTGATGATAATGGTGAAGGGGATATCATAGCAACATATTATATTATGGAGAATCAATTTGAAGTTTGTTCACTAGTAGATAGGTGAGAGGAATGACTTTGACACACTTAATGAAGTAATCAATAGAAACGATGATGAGCTTATGGTTGTTGAATTGTGAGGGAGTTATCTTGCTAATGAGATTGATGCCCATAAAAGAAAGGGCCATGGAGTAGTAATCATTTGGAAAGATTG